>APFE030510873.1:118163-143424 GCA_000404065.3 Pinus taeda
GAGATCTAAATCTAAAGGGAGATCTAAATCTCCAGGAAAACTTGTAAAGGTGGTGTGCTGGAAATGTGGAAAGGAAGGGCACTACAAAAGGGACTGTAAATCTAAAGCTCCTGACAAAGGAAAGGGATCTGATGAGGCTCCTCTGCAGAGGCGAAAACCACCTCAGATGAAGGTGGGGATGTGTACTTGGCTTCTTCAAGTACACATGTAGATCATGAGGCATGGTTGATTGACTCAGGTGCATCCTTTCACTTCACTCCCCATAGAGAGTGGTTCTGCGAGTATGAGAAATACAATGGTGGTGATGTCTTCTTAGGAGATGATAGGAAGGGTAGAATCATTGGTCGCGGAAAAGTAAAGTTGAAGTTGCAAGGTGGAAGGGTTAGAACCCTTCCGGGTGTTCTGCATATTCCTGCGTTGGCCAGAAATCTGATTTCTGTAAGCAAGTTGGATGATGCAGGTGTAAAGATAGTTTTTGAGAAGGATACCTGCAAGATGGTTCGAGGAGCACTGGTATTGATGCGGGGAGTTCGGATTGGAACTCTGTACAAGCTGCAAGGTAGCACTGTTGTTGACGGGTGCAATAGTTCTATGGTTCCTGAAAATGGAGCAGAAAATCTAGTGGTCTCTGGAGAGAAGACCATGTTGTGGCATCAAAGGCTTGGACATATTGGAGAGAAGGGCCTTCGAATACTTCATGGTAAAGGTATGGTAGAAGGTATGAGTTATAGCTCTCTAGATTTTGATTTCTGTGAAAATTGTGTGTATGGAAGCAGAATCGGGTGAGTTTCCCCTCTGGTGGTAAGAGGATGAAACAGATATTAGAGCTTGTGCACAGTGATGTGTTTGGACCTGTGAAAGTTCCATCACTGGGTAAGTCTGTGTACTATGTATCATTTATAGATGACTTCTCAAGGAATACATGGATATATTTCCTTAAGAAGAAATCTGAAGTCTTTGACAAGTTTAAAGAATTTAAGGCTCTGGTGGAAAATCAGACAGAGAAGAAGATAAAGGTACTGAGGATAGATAATGATGGAGAATTCTGTAGCAAGGAATTTGAAGAATTCTGTAAGAAGTGTGGTATAGCACGGCAGAAGACTACTCCATATACACCTCAACAAAATGGAGTCGCAGAAAGAATGAACAAGACGTTGATGGAAAGGGCAAGAAGCATGCTCAGTGGTGCCGGGTTAGGACAGGAATTCTGGGCAGAGGCGGTGGATACTGCATGTTACTTGGTCAACAGGTCACCTTCATCAGCGTTGGAGGATAAGACTCCACAAGAAGTATGGACTGGTAAGAAACCCTCTCTTTCACATCTGAGGGTATTTGGATGTGATGCATATGTACATGTTCCAAAGGAGAAACGAACCAAGTTGGATAGTAAATCTGAAAAGTGCATCTTTATTGGGTATAAGGATGGTTTAAAGGGTTATAAGCTTTGGAACCCAGTAACAAGGAAGGTTGTGTACAGTCGAGATGTGGTGTTCAGAGAGGTGAAAGATGTTATTAAACATGAAGTCCAACCACAGGAACCTGTGAAGATAGAGTTTGAACTAAAGGAGGAAGAATCAGACTCTGTAGCAGAGGAGGAATCAGAAGATGAAGAGCCACAAACTCCGGCTGTGAGAAGATCAACTTGAGAAAGAAGGCAGCTAGAAAGGTATAGTCCATTTGCTTTCTGTTCAAACTTTACCTTATCTGTTACTGATGATGATCCCAGAACTATGAAGGAAGCAGTGGATTCAGAGGATGGAAAACTCTAGAAAGAGGCCATGGTTGATGAAATGGCATATTTGCACAAAAATGAGGCTTGGGATCTGGTGGAGTTGCCGGCTGGAAGGAAACCCATTGGCAGCAAATGGGTGTTCAAGAAGAAGACAAATGCAGAAGGGAAGGTGGAGAAATACAAAGCTCGGTCGGTAGCAAAAGGTTATTCCCAGGTGCCGCGAATTGATTTTGGTGATATTTTTTCTCCTGTTGCCAAGGTAACTTCTATTAGATTACTTTTATCTGTTGCTGCTGCTTTTGATTTTGAGGTAGAACAGATGGATGTGAAGACAGCATTTCTTCACGGGAATTTGGAAGAGGAAATCTACATGAAGCAACCTGAAGGCTTTGCGGTGAAGGGTAAGAAAGAACTAGTATGCAAGTTAAAGAAGTCTCTGTATGGGTTAAAACAGTCACCAAGGATGTGGTATCAGAAATTTGATACATTTATACGGGGACTTGGCTTCACGAGAAGCAAAGCAGATCATTGTGTGTATTTTAAATTAATTGGTGACCGTGTTATTTATCTGGTCTTGTATGTGGATGATATGTTGTTGGTTGGAAATGACAAAGAAATTATCCAGGATTTGAAGACCCAATTGTCCTCCAAATTCGACATGAAAGATCTCGGTGCTGCAAACTATATTTTGGGGCATGGAAATTAAAAGATATCGGGAAAAGAGGAAGCTCTAGTTAAACCAGAGGAAGTATGTCGAGACAATATTGCAGAGGTTTAATATGCAGGACAGTAAACCGGTGAAGGTTCCTATTCCTGTGGGTGTGAGGTTATCTGCTGAACAGTGTCCCAAGACACAAGAAGAGGAAGAGGACATGTCCCGTGTTCCATATGCAAGTGCAGTCGGTAGCTTGATGTACGCCATGGTCTGTACTAGACCAGAATTGCACATGCAGTGGGAGTATTGAGCAGGTTTATGTCAAAACCAGGGAAGGAGCACTGGACAACAGTGAAGCGGGTTTTTAGGTATTTGCGTGGCACTACTGATTATGGTTTGTGCTACCAAGGAAGACCAGGATTGGAGAGAATGTTGGATATTTATGGCTTTGTTGATTGCAGACCTGGGCTGGGAAGATGCTGGATCAGAGAATCTACAGGATGGGTATTGTATTTAAACCTATTGGAGTGCAGTCAGTTGGATCTGAAGTAAAGAAAAAACAATCTGTAAGTGGCAACTATCAACTACATGAGGCAGAATACATGACAAACCACTTCTCAATGCAAGCAAGGAAAGCAGTTGGGTTTGCAGAGAATTGTGTTCAGAGTAAGGGTTAGTACAGGGACTAAAGGATAGACTGTGACAGCCAAAGTGCAATTTTCTTGGCAAAGAACCGTGCTTATCATTCAAAGACAAAGCACATTGATGTTCAGATCACTTTGTGAGGGATATGATAGAAGACAAAAAGGTGTTGCTGGTAAAGGTGGACACTTTGAAGAATACTGCAGATGCATTGACAAAATCTGTGAGCTCTGAGAAGTTCTCTTGGTGTAGAGAAACAATGAGTGTTTCAGGGTTGAAAAAATGACTAAGCTCTCCTGTGGCCCCCTGTGGAAAGAAAACAAGAAGTGGGAGATTGTTGGGTTGTGTTATATTCTTTCCACATAGTTAATAGGGGGTTTGAGGGGTACCTGTAACCCCACTTTATGGGGTCCAGGGCAGCGCCCCTGAAAATTTTGGTTTTGGACCCTATGTTAGGTTGGGCGGACCCACCTAGGGTTTTGTGCATGATTTTTACACATGTTTTTTGGACGTGATGGTTTCTCGGTCCATGGTATTGGATGCTTCGGCATGTATAAATATGTATTGTAACATTGAAAGGAATATAATGAAAAATCAAGCTGGTAGTGCCGGTTTTGCGATCCAGGGGAAGATCTCTATGCATATGTGTTTTTATGTGTTATTCTCTCACATTGTTTATTTTTCTGTGATTTAAAATTCGTATGCAGGTAATTTCTGTACGGGGTTAAAACCTACATGCAGGTGACTGAGTAACTAGGGGCCTTCCTTTTCGAACAATTTTTCTTAGCGATGCGCGATTAGCGCTAAGCGCTTAGCACTAATCGTGCATCGAAAACTGCCTCTATTTCTTGATTTGGGCTTCCCTAATGCATTTTTTGCCTCTTGCATCTTTTTCTCTCATTCGGTATAAAGCTCAAAATTTGTAAAAATAGTGATTCCGTGAGCTCTTGACCCTGAGAATTAAACTGTCTGTTTCTGGTATCAGCATCGTTCAGTACCCATTCAACCATGGTTGTATATGAGAAATCTGTGATAGATACCACAGAAGAGTTCCACGCCTTTTTTTATTCCTTAAGTGGATTAGGTGTGCCTTCCGAAATGTTCATTGGAGCACTGTCTTGCCTCCTCATAGTTTTCTGCATACTACCTTTCATAATGCTTCATCCTTCTTTCCTATAGTTTACATTGAGGTGGAAGTAATGATAAAGGAATAATGACAGGAAAACTTTTAAATGTCGAAGATATGCAAAACATGCCACCTTACGTGAGCTATTTCTTCAAAAAACACAACACCATACTTCATTAACAACTGGCAATAACTCATTAATTCGCATTAAAATACATGACCAACTCTTGGCTGAAAAAGCTTTCTCGAATAGTGAGCCAGAATCAACTGCGATGGAGGGGTCCGACTATTTTGCTTTCCGATATCGCAGATCGTTGTATCGCAAATGGCAACATCATCGTGCTCTTTTTTTATCCCAAGGTCACAGTATCGCAATATCGCAACATCGCAATATCGCAGTATCGCAATTTTGTAGTATCGTGGTATCACAGTATCACAATATCATAGATCATTATAATCCTTATGTGTGATTCATGTGATTTTTGCGATGCGCGATATGTGATATCGCATATCAGCTATTTTTTAGAGTTTTTCAATGTGAATGTTTCTTTAGTGTATGCGATGGGATGAGGTTTCGCGTCGCAATCTCGCTTTTTGTCATTTTAACTCATTAGAAGGTGTACCCTATCATTCTTTGTGCGATATATCTTAAGGAGTGAATTTATTTTTTCTCATTATGAAACTTAGGTTTTTTAGATTCTTTAAGGTATTTTCCTAAGTCCATGATGTTGTAAGTTTCATTTAAAAAAGAAAATGTAACACTAACTGATTTTTTTATTTTTACTGAGGGTCCCCACTTATTTAGTATTAGCAATAACACTTCATAAGGAGGGGGGTTGTTGGTGGCCACAACACCTTCCAATAGAGATTTCAGATTTTCCACCTCACTGAGAAGTGGACTTTTCCACTGAGTTGGTACCAGGGGCAACACCAGCATCAAATTCACCTTATAGGATGGGAACTCTAGAGTTAGTAGAGCTGAAGTTACAGTTGAAATAAATTCTTGACAAAGGATACATTAGGCCAAGTGTGTCATCGTGGGGTGCACCGGTGTTGTTTTTGAAGAAGAAGGATGGTACTCTGAGGCTACACATTGATTACAAGAAGTTGAACAAGTTGACCATTAAGAACAAGTATATGTTTCTGAGGATTGATGACTTGTTCAATCAGATCAAGGGAGAAACAATGTTCTTGAACATTTACTTTAGATCAGGATACCATCAAGTATGAATTAAAGAACAGGACATTTTACGTGACAACTTTCTGGACTAGGTATGGGCATTATGAGTTTGTTGTAGTTCCATTTGGTTTGACTAAGGCTCCAACTAATTTTATGTTCTTGTTGAATAGTGTGTTGTGTCCTTATCTAGACAAGTTTGTTATTGTGTTCGTTGATGACATCGTTATATATTCTAAGAATGACGAAGAGCATGTTGAACACTTAGCAGTGGTATTGAGATTGCTGATAGAGCATTAGTTGTATGCTAAGATCAATTAATGCAGTTTCTTTTAGATAGAGGTACATTACTTGGGACATGTTGTTTCCAAGGAAGTCATAATAATGGATCCATAAAAGATAAAGGATATCATGGAGTGGGTATCTTCTAGATATGTGGATGAGGTACGTTCATTTATGGGGATAAGAGGTTACTACAAGAATTTCATAAAAAAATTCTCTCGGATTTCATATCCTATTACATGACTGTAGAGGAAAGGTAAGAAATTTGAATGGATGGAAGAATGCGCAACAAGTTTTTAGAAATTGAAGAATTTGTTGGTGAATGCTCTAGTGTTAAATATTGTAGATAAGGACAAAGAGTTTTTGGTGTGTACATATGCTTGCAAGAGAGGACTTGGTGGAGTCCTTATGGATGAAGGATAGGTAGTATGCTATGAGTCATGGAAACTAAATTAGCACGAGCATAATTATCTGACATATTATATTGAGATGGAAATGATCATCCAAGCATTGAAGATGTGGAAGAACCATATTCTTGGCAAGAATTTTGTATTGATGAGCCATCGCAATGGATTGAGATACTTATTTGACCAACCAAATTTGAATTCCAAGCAAGCTAAATGGTTGGCCATGATTAGTGAGTACTTTGAGATCAACTAAATCAAGGGTAAGGAGAATATGGTTACATATGCTCTTAATAGGAGGGTACATGTGAATCACATAGATGCCAAGAGTTCTTATGGTACAGACTTACAAGATTGGATCTTATATGCAGGACAATAAGATGACATGTACATGGAGCTTATGCATAGGTTACAATAGGGTACATGTGATCAGGATGTGGATTATTATCTTACAATAGATAGTTTGGTTAGATTTAGGTACAAGATCTATGTGTTGAATGATAATGAGATCAAGAAGACTATCTTGTAAGAGTTTCATGAAAAATCGTATTCTAATCACCCATGATATCCGAAGACATTAACAATAGTGAAGACATTTTATCATTGATTGAATCTGAAGAAGGACATGGAAGGGTTTGTGGATAGATGTTTGTACTCTTATGAGGTGAAAGAAGAATGTAAGCATCCAATTGGACTACTACAACTGATTCTGATTCTAGAGTGGAAGTGAGAGGTCATTTCCATGGACTTCATCATAGGTTTTCTAAGGAAATCTAGGTAGCATAATTTGATCACGGTTGTGGTAGATCGGTTGACAATAGTAGTAACTTCATTGTAGTAAAATCTACATATTCAGCTAGTGACGTGGCACAACTATTCATCAGATATGTAGTGAGGCTACATGGTGTTCTAAGGAATATTGTGTCAGACAAGGATGCTAAGTTCACTTCCAAGTTTTGGAAGGAGTTGTTTGCAGGCTTGGGGAAAGAGTTGGACTTCAAAATTACTTATCATCTGCAGATAGATGGAAAAATAAAAAGGGCCAACAAGATATTGGAGGACATGTTGAGGATGCATGTGATGCATCAACACATGAGATGGGAGGATTAGCTTTCATTGGTTGAATTTTCTTATAACAATGGGTATCATGAGTCATTGGGGATGATTCCATTTAAGCCACAGTATGGGTGAAGTTCTAATACTCCCATAAGTTAGAGTGATCCAATGAACAAGGTGTTGATAGGACCAAAAATGTTGGCAGAGATAGAATAGGAAATGCAAGTAATCAAGAATAATCTAAGGCATCACAAGAAAGACATAAAAGTTATGCATATTAGAAAAGGTTGTTTAAGGAGTTTTAGGTTGGGGAACATGTATACTTTCACATCAATCCAAAGTAGATATCCTTAAGGACTGGATCATGTTCCAATATGGAACCTCAGTTTTGTGGACCTTTCAATATTCTTGAAAGGATTGGACCAGTAGCCTATCGGCTTGCACTACTTCCGACAATGAAATTCGATCATGTTTTCCATGTGTTATGACTCAATAAGTATGTTAAATATGTTGATCATGTGATTAAATAGTCTATACTACAGGTGGATCCAGAAGGAGAATTCCAGTTCGAACCTCAATGTGTTTTGCGGAGATAGATGCTCATGCTCCATAATCGAGAAATTGATCAGGTTAAAGTGCAGTGGAAGCACTTCGAGCCTGATGAAGCTACATGAGATATGGTAGATCATATGTGGGCTATGTATTCTTCTCTATTCGTTGGTTGAGAAAATGTTTTTGGTATATGTTTTGTTGTGAAGTTTTGGTATATGTACAGATGTATGCTGATGTAAATACCACCATGAGTTGTGTTATAAAGCTTCACTAAACGGTATGGGTTTCATGTCATTATGGTTGTCATGTTGTTATGTTGGTTTTATTCTCAGCACGTTCACCATTATAAATACTTCAATGAGCTAAGGTATAAAGTTCCATGGGCATTATGTTTTTTTTTCTTTTCAACAGGATTTGATAGTTGTAGGTGTCTTTGAACACTGAGGATGTTGTTGCCCCAAGGGGGAGGGTTCTGTAACAACCCTATTCAAAATTCCATGTAATAAGTTAATAAAGGAAAAATAATAACCAAGGCCATGGGTCACATATTCAGAGCTAAATGTCGGGAAAACATCCTAGCGGATGTTCATTTGGCTTATTATGGTTAAACAAAATTGGAAAAGGAAATGACAAAGAATTTAGAAAGGCATGCTGCATTAATTAGCATTTTATTTATGGAAATAATGGAAATTAGGAGAAAAGGAAGGTGAAAGGTCACAAGTTGCATGTGAGGAGGAAAATGAAGGAAAATAATTGAAAATGAACAATATAAAGGCCTCATTATAAAAAGGCTTTTGAGGATCAATTGGTTTGTTTTTTGTTTTTTTTCTTTTTTTTTACAATTCAATTTTGGATATCTCTCTCTCACACTCTTGGAGACTTGGAGCATTCTTTAAGCACTCTATCATTAGACCAAGGAAAGTGAAGGAAGGACAAAGAAGAAAAAGCGAAGCAAAGA
Organism: Pinus taeda; assembly: GCA_000404065.3. NCBI lineage: Eukaryota > Viridiplantae > Streptophyta > Pinopsida > Pinales > Pinaceae > Pinus > Pinus taeda. The sequence continues at coordinate 126,748 of APFE030510873.1, forward strand.
TCAAGTAAGGAAGAGAAGGATTAAAAAGCTACAGTGGGATAACTTGTAGGTATCAAATAACAAGTGTGATATCCTTGTTAGATTTAGCATGCATGGTAGATGTATAGGTGATGTTGATTTGCTTGTTGTGATTGGCATAGGTTTTTCTAGGTGCGACAATGTTTTTCAACCTTGTATTACCATTTATGGATAGCCATGGTGTGGTGGGTTCTCTTGTATTTGGTTGATATGGATTCATGGATGGACTTAAAGTTGAGTGGGGTGGTCTTAGGATTACTCACAGGGCATGGGAATCTTGGGATGGGATAAACTATATATGCTAGTTGTTAACACCTCGATTGAGCCTAGGAATCCTCGACCAGTGAATGAATGGATACACGATAAAGCTCAGAGGTGAATACCCTTGATTGGGCTTAGGAATCCATTGATTGGTAATGGTGGGATAAACGGTAAATCCCAAATGGTGGTGACCTCATAGGCCAAGAATCCCTTGACCAGTAATGGTTGGATACATGGTGAAGCTAAGAGGCTAAGATGGAAAAACTCCTCACAGTTTGGGTGGAGAGATCCAGAGGCACCCATGCATGTTTAGGGACTAGTGATTTGGTCATATTATAGTAAATACCAGTTGTATTGATGAGGGTTTAGGCCTAGGAATACCTCGGTGGAATATATGATAAATCTTGAGGAATCCATGACTAGCTTTTGTTCTAAGTCCCACATTCTTGCTTGGAATATGGCGCGAGGGTGATTGGTTGAAAGAAAGATTTGGTTTATCCCAATATATGGTTGGCTTATGCATTCATTAATAAGATCTCCTTCTCCTTTCTTATTTCATGTGTAAATGTACTGGTTCATATGTGATTCTTATGGCTTTTATTTCCTTGTTATTTCTATTGGTTATATGCTGGTTATGCATATGTTTTATGACATAATTGATGTATGGATATCATCATGTTTTTATTATCCAATCAATAAGTTATTGTGATAAGGCAACAATTATTCTTTTAGAATCTCATATAAGTATGAGACCCTTATGCTCAAACTTGTTGTTATGACCCATAGATTACATATTTCTGACATGTTTGACAAAATGACTGTCATAGATAGTAGGGGTCATATCAAGTACTTGTACCAATGATTGCATTTCTAGCCTTATTCCATTTTTATGTACCATTTATGAAAGTTTCATGAAGTTCCAGGTAGTGGCCTAAGACCTAGCCCTCAAAAAGTGGCTCATAATCCAAGGTAACTGTCAAAAAACTACTTGAAAATGTCCACAATCGCTGACAAGACTTGTTGTGGGAGTGACTCGAAGGCCTCAGTCACATGTCAAGTTGTCTCAGGTGTTGGTCACCTAGATGGGTTGGTTGCCTCCTAAAGTTTTTGTATTATGTGTGGAAGGTCATAATGGTTTTGTTTTGTCGGTTACACTTCCTTAATTATACACGAGGTGTTGAATCACATTATACTAGTATCTCATCACATGTTTACCCTAGTGGATCGGTTAGCATGGGTAAATGTGGGAGGAGGACATTACATGACCTCATTGAGGTCAATTCTTTTGATGTCCTACATGATTGATACCTTATCATGACATGAAGGCTTTAAATATGAATTAATATGTTCTGAAACAAATCAGAATCAAAGTTTATTATAAAAAATGTCAATGTCTTCATTTAATTGTTTCTTGACTCTAATGTAGGTAGGTTACAAGAAATGTGATTAGAAAAGGATTAGGAGACAATGCAAAGCATGCCTTGGATATGATTCATTTGTTTTTGGAGATCCTTCATGCACCTCAACCATCATGTTTGGAAATGTTTCTAGTAGATATCCCCATGGTTTTTAATGCTGTGATTTGTTCACCTCATGGTTATTTTGGGCAAGAAAATATTTTAGAAATCCCAAAAAAAACATCGGTGGAAAGGTAATTTTTTTTTTTTTTTTATATATATAATTTCACTCTCCATTCCATTATATTGTCTATTTATTGTTTGATTGTATTTTGAACATTTCTTTTGATTTAGTTTTATCTTTTAACTATGAAATGCCCATTCAAACAAAAACCAAAGCTTGAAGATGAAATTATTATTACATGAAATTGATTGAAATCCTTTTAGTTGTTTTGTGTTAAAATATTTTCATGAATATTAGAAAAGTTTACTTTCATGTTGCTATTTGAGGACATGTTGTTTATATACTTGACCAAGTTCATGAGATAGAGAATGAAATGTTGTTATGAATAGAACAACAAGGATTAGACATCACATCTTATATTATTTGTTTTCACAAGTTATCAACAACTTTAGCTTTTTAGCATGTAACTTTGATGGCATGCTTGTGGATAAGCTTTCCTTGAAGGTTGAATACGATGTTCCTAAGGTTTTCTTTTCTATGGTGACATTTTATTTGTTTTGTTTATACAGGTCATCTGGCCACATAGTGGACACTTTCTCCCTAATAAAGAAAACTTGTTTGTGTTTCTTGCTTTTATGGGGGAAAATGGCTTTGACATTGTTGATATTGAGGTATATGTATTATAAATCCTTTATAGTATACTTTAGTTTATATTCTAGTGTTCATTGTCTTTCATGTCTTACACTCTTCATTGCATCTTATGTTGTTTTATGAAAAGGAACTCAATATTAAAGGATAGAAGCAGGAATTGAAGAAAGATGAGAACAATAATATTAGAACGACAAATGAAAAAAGAGAGAGAGAAGAGAACTAGTCTAGTGATACCCTTAAAGCCAAAATCCCACATAAGACACACACATAGAGATTTATGGTCAAGTCATCAGAGTTGGTGAATTCACCTGCAATGCCTTCGCAACATAGTGATAATGTTTTAAAGTGATGAAACAAAATTTCATGTGTAAATTGTATTCCAAAACTCATATTGTAATACTTGACATTTCATATAATATAATTTATGTGGTTGAAATTATTTATAGTTGAACTTGATATTGTTTAGTATTGTAATTAACATATATAACTTTGCGTTTTCATATTAGATGAACATGCACATTGTATGACATTTTTTTTAATTTAATCACAAAATCATACTAATTAATTTATGTTGATTAATAATGAATACATAAAATCAATCTAACATTACTAAATTAGTCGTTTATATAATGAATATGAAACAACCAAAAACGATAAATGACTACTGCAAATGACAAATTTGTGATTATAAAAGAAGAGTAAATTTTTCATATATACGACTATTAGTAGCTAATTTATAGTATCTTATAACAAAACCAAAGTTTATTCATATTTATTTGGCCATTAATTAGTTTCAAACGATGACTAAAATTTGCATATATATGACTATTAGTTGCTAATTTATAGTATCTTATAACACGACCAACATTTTGGTCATATTTCTTTAGTCATTAATTGATTTTCTCTAGTGATCATATAGTAATATATTTTGTTGTATATTTTGACATCAATTGTGGAAATTAATGACTAAATAAATAACTAAATTCATGACTAAATATACTACTAGACGATAAAATTGAGACTATCAGTTAATGACTAAGCTAAAAATGACTAGAATTTGGTCGCGTTATAAGATACTGTAAATTAGCTACTACTGGTCACTCACTAAAAAATGGTCGTTTATATGCAAATTTTAGTCCTTTTTTTAGTAACTAATTAGTCATTTTATACTAGTGAATAGTGGACTCTCAACACTTATTATGGATATTTTGATACATAATATGGTTATGCATTATTTTTTATGATTTTGTTTGACATTTGTTTGTTTTATAGATGTTTTCTTGTGGGAATAATAGATAGGTGTAGTAAGAGAAAGGAAATGGCAGATTAACCATCTCATTTGGCACTGCATATATCGGTCAAATGGACTAAATTTTTGGGTTTTCACTCATGGTGTCACCATACCAAAGAGTGGCTTTGAATATGATGAATTGATGCTAACTTAGATGACATAACGGTTGAACAACAACAATGTCAAAGGGACTGGGTTATTGATGTAAGATGGAGGGATGATTAAGTGGATCATCCCCATGGTGACATGGAGTGATATGGGACTCTAGAGGTTCCTTGCCATGGGAAAGAAGGATGGGACTAGAGTCGACACTACTAGATCCACTAAGAGGGTTGGAGAGAATCGCTTCTCTTGGACTCTCGAAACTGGATGCCCCCTTACCCAAACATTGGGTGGAAATGTAATGGCCACAAGGTGGATGTGGTTCAAATTTTTGGGTTTGAAGTAAGGGACAATTGAAACTATCATCATTGTGGGAGACATGATTCACATATTCATCATCAGGAAGGGTAGAAAAATGGCTAGTAGATTTGACATCTACCGATGTGGATACCGAAGTGTCCTATGAAGATGATTTAAAAGAAGCACAATAGGAAACTCATAAAGAGTATGAATATATAGATCCCATGAATGATAGAAAGTAGATAATAGGGGCTGAACTATTTGTCATCTTGAAATCAGGAGGGGGTATCACAATGGTTGGTTGAGAAGCCTCCTATCCTAGAATAGCACTAGGGCTAGGGCCCATAGGTAAATGGAAGTTGAATCACTACAAGTGACATATAACTCGTGATGCACTTGAAGTGTATCATGAAAATCTTCAAGATGGGGATAGTGATGGGAATAATGTCCATACTTATCACACAAAACACAAGGGTGATTCATGTGTAAGGTTTTGTTCTTCTTACCAAACTCGGTTAAGGTAACATGGACCTCGGGAATGTTAGGGTTAGGAAAAGTATTAGAGACCACATTCTTAATATGAGGGAGATTAGGATGATTATTGGTGGCGTGACTAACAAAATCACACAAAATACATGGAGGAGAAGGATTAGGTGGCTTAGGAGGTGTGGGAGTTGCTTGGGGTGCCTTGTCTTTGTTTCACGTTTTTCAAGCTTTGTTCCCCTCACCAGATGCTTTTGCAACAAGAGTGGCTTCTTGTTGAGGTTGTTGTGTAATTGAAACAAAGGAAAGGATGGTAAGAACCAATTGGATCAGGGTCACAGCTATATATGGTTTGAGTTAGTAGAGAGGAGTGTTCATGGGATGATCAGTGTACCAAATGTTGTTCCTCAAAGTCATGTTAGGAACACTCAATGTGGCCATTACATGAGTGGAAAATACTCATGGCAGTAGGAATAAGAAACGTATTTGACTAAAGGGGTAATAAACTAGAGGCATTTTTCTTGGATGGGAAAGACCTGGGGGAATTGTTCCTAGTGGAAAAGGATTAGGATAGATACTAACAGGAGGGAACTAGCTTGGAGGAACTGTACTAGAAGGACAAGTGGAGTCTTGATCAAGAGGTCATAGAGTATCTGGGTGCTAGGAAGATATACCAGACTACTTGCCTATGTCCCACGATAGTTGAAGAATGCAAACAATCGAAGAGCTAGGTTCAGAAGGGGTAGGCAGAGGGACATAATAAGCCCTAAGTTGATGCAAGTGGCTCCAAATATGCTTAGAAGTCAGAGCGCTCAAAATATCTCAAAAATAAATGTCCTCAGATTGAAGTGAAACCAGGACCATATCGTAATGCCCATTATTGTGATTCCAACAATGTAAATGACACTCAAATCCAAGTTTGTATGCTCAAGTTATATCTGGTCAAAGTTCGGGTCAAACATTGGCAAGTGGAAGTCTTAACAAAGAAACGATTTGGTAGCATCTTGACGCACGAAATCCTATGACCAGAATGGGAAAATTTATTTCCTACTTAATTTTCCAAGTGCTCCTTATTTTCTAGTGGATTAAAAATGAATATTGTATTAAATAAAAGAATAAAATATACTGAAATAGGGGTGGTAGACTGCTACCCCCGCAAAGTTGTTCTATTATAACAAAAAAATCAAAACGAGGTTGTGAGCCCCCAACCCCACCACACCCCTGACAAAAAGATTATCATATATTATAACCAAAACCATGTGATTGAATGCACCCAAATCATGTGGCTACCAGTAGAAAGCCGAAGGGGGTTGAACTCGCCTAGCCCACATGGTCTGACCCCCCATGAATAGCCCCAAATAAATTAAACACAAAAAAATACTAACCATAACCACATATTGTTAACCATCGGGTTATATAACACTGTATGCCAAAAAAAAGTGTTAAACAACCATATGTTATACGCTAAAACAACGCATGCGACGGGGTGGGGGTTTGACCTTGGGACCTCCTCCCACTAAACTTAGCCACTCCACCAATGCACCAACAAGGAAACATTGGTAAATATACCTCACAACATATATTTAACCCTTCAGAAATTCATTCCACCACCGAAAGATGGTAGACCTGTGGAACCATGAGTGAACTAGACATAGGGAAATCATTAGCGGGGGAATCAACGAGATGCCAAAAAGATTCCCTTAGAGGGCCAAAGATGCTAGTTTTAGAATTTCACAAGTTTATAATTAATTTTAGACATTTTCTCATGAGGAGTATAACCATGCCGTCTATTTCCCCATCTGACTAGCAGAAATTTAGGTAGCCAACAACAAGGAATCGTTGCGGAATCTTATAGAATCTAAAACATTCCCATGGAGTCGATTTTTTTATCGAGGTAGAATGATGCCAACTTGATACTCATTTTTCATAGATTTTGTAGGGAGTGTAGTGGTGTGCTCGGCTTCTTCATACAAGCAATGAATTTTTTGGCCATCTTCAGGAAGGAATCTTTGGGGGAATCTTCGAGATTCTTGAGGGTCCAGAATTTGACGTTGTGAGAAAGGAGGAAAGTTATTGTCGTTTGACATGATTTTGTGCCACTCATTCAACAATGATGTCCATTTTTAGCAACTGAGCTTTGCATTTTTTAGCCATCCCCGAAAGCGAAGGTATATGATGCAGTTATGCCATTCTTTTCTTTTGATTTACTAAGATGTTGATTTTGTTGTCGAGATCCTTGATTCCATTATGTTTAAGGATACTTGTATGCCACATCATGTGAGAATTTATTAGCTTGTCATGCTGAAGAAGGGCCCATTTGAGTGAGAGTTCCTGTAAGGAGAACGTCTCATGGAGAGACATGCCACTCAGTTAAGGGAATTTATCGTTGTAATGACAAAAGCGTATTATGTACTCATCATCATCTTGCACCATTTAATGAAGCGACCTCCCCACTCTTGACACCAAGGCCTAGAGACATAACTTACATTGGGTGAACTCCATTATCAATGTGTTTGTGTCCTATGAATTGATGGTTTTCATTATGTTTCATCTTCATTACAGTATGCACATGTGGCTTTGCATACTATTTTATATGAAATTTTTCTAACATCACAGAAGTAAATATCTTGGTTAATTATGATAGTGGAGAGATCTTGATCAGATTTGGCATCAGAGCAGACTTATCGTTAATGCAAATTGCAAGTGGGAATGATTAAGTGTGCAACAAGAAAGGAAATAGAAAAAAATAGAGATCTTTACAACAATCTCCTCAGCATGAAACACATGGTGGATATAATGTATGAAGATTATGAGAAGAAAATGACAAGAGAGGAAAGGGACAAAGAAAGAGAAGAGGATGATAATCCATCTACCCCTTTGAGTGAACACTATTCATATTCATCATATTCTCATCATTCAGATGAAGAGATCAATTATATCCTTCAAGCAGAGCATTGGGCACAACCAATGTGGGTAGGTTTTGGGCAAGGAAGCCAAATTTACGAGATAAAGCACGGAGTACAAAGTGTGAAGTGGACAGTGCAGTAGAGCAGTGGAGCACACAAGGACCATGCAACAAACTCACCACATAGTATGGGGGCTTTTCTGTGAATCCCCTTCCTTCTTGTAAAAACATATAACATTGTATAAGCTGAAGGGTTTTGGACCATAGTCCCTTCTATTTTGGAAACCATGGTATCAGATCCATGGTAATGTAGTGATGTAATCCCTCAATGCAATATTATATATAGGGATGAATAAATAAGAAGTAAGATAAGTATTAGATTGAAATCTATGTTTATGATTGTATTCTATTGATCTATACTTCAGAGAAGGGGAAATTGTATAACTATGTGTGTAGAAGCTTGGATCTGTAGCTTAGTGCACAAACCATCTACAAATTAGTACGCACACTGTCTACAACATAGTGTGTAGACACCCTATAGCTGTGTGCATAGGGAAGACTTTTTTTTGTACCAAATTATCTATTATAATAAGCAATTCTTGTTGATGTAGCCTCACATTGGGATGAACCACAATAAAATTTGTGCCTCATGTGTTAATTTTCTTATTATCTTCACTTTATTTCATTACTGTAAAGTTTATGAATGTTCATGATATGTTAAGTAATGAATGTAATTCTGTAAAATAAAGTATAAATGTGAAGTGTTTTGTGAATGTGAAGTAGTAAGTGTTATAGCATAAGAAAATACAATAGTGCCACAACATAGTATCCCCCAGGCTACAAAAACCTTGTTTTGTAATCCCCCATAATCACTTCGAGTGAGAATGTGACTTGCTTGTAGGCCATTACTAAAAGGGATAGCATTTGAGGGTTTTGTTGGTGCGTAGTAAAATTTCGAACCTGGGTCAGCCCAACCTAAGCCAACAAATGGTTCCATTGCTAGGACTAAGATATGTTTGAGAGATATGTTTATGCAGCATCTATCGAAGAAAGAAATCGAAGATTGGGTAGAACAAAAGGAATGACAATTTGCAGAAAAATAAAATAGAAGCTCTCGTCTATCATCTAAAAAGTGGTTGGAGAAATATATATTTGAAGATAAATACAAAATATTCTTTGGTTAGTTTCATGTCGAGATATACAAGTGGGTATCTAGATTGACAAAAAGAGAAGATTGCTTTGAGGGAGATGAACCTAATGAGTGGAATAATAAATTAACACAACGAATCAAGAACACTGACAATAGGATCTCAAGAGATGTTGATTTTTGGATTGAAGCATCTTAGGAGGATTTATTACTAAGCTCGCGGTAGACTTTATTATGTCCTACAACGAAGTAGAATGAATCTTTTTTAGAGGACCATGAGGTAAGTTCTTAAAATCTTTGAACCTTTGGATTCAGATGCTTTTGTGTGAAAATGGGATTTTACAAATGTAGTTAGATTATTAGTTACTTCTTTTTAAAAGATTTGAGGAAGAGATTGGGACAACGTGAAGTGGAAAGAGATATAGAATAGACACTAGAAATAGAGATCATGGCCAAGGCCCAAAGAATTTTATAGAAGCTGATTATAGCCCTATGTTAAGTGAATTTGAAAGTGAAAAAATCTGTCCTGAGAACGCTAAAGTAACTCCACAGTATTCACCCTCCTAACTTGAAAGTTTACTGAAGCTAGAATCAAGTAATAATCAGGGTATTTCTAGCTTTCCCCATCCCCCTACCCCTCACTCCCCTCCCCTTATGAATCCCCATCCCCCTCCCCCTCGACCACCGTGAAGAAATATGACCAATCATATTAAGTTGCATGTTTTTAAAAGGACCAGATGAGAGGGTCCAGAGAAATTATGGTTCTTATGTGAAGCATTATGGGTAGTGAAGCATGTCCATGATGAAAATATGAAGAAAGAGCAGCTTGTTATAACATTTCGGGATAGAGAGCTGACATGGTACATGAAGTAATCGAGCAATCAGAACAGACCATTTACAGACATTAAAATAGTGCTAGTAAAAGAATTCAAGAAGCCGAAGTTCAAGTCATAGTGCATGATAGAGATAAAATAAATAAAACAAAATCCTACTAAGTTTGTTTGGGAATTTGATCAAAGATTCAAGATACTATTGGGTTATGTGAGCTTCAAAATAGCTCCACAACAACATAAAGTGTGGTTTATAGTTGCGTTGCTTCCACATATAAGATTACCTTTAACACAAAAAAATATAGAAACTCAAGCCGAATCCTTAGAACTTGTGATGAAATTAGAAGCTTCATCGATAGGGGATACCAATGGAAGTATGCAACAGATCTAGAGTCAACTAGAAAATTTGACTTTGCATATATGAGATATGAAGAAATGTAAAGAAGTTCAAGAAGACATAAGGTGTAAAAAGTGTAAAGGACAAGGCCATTCTAAGGAACAATATCCTCTCTTCATTAACTACATGGAAATTGGAGCATTGAATCCCTTGAATCCTATATCCAACTTATGGTATGAGATATGTAAAACTAGGGGTGAACATCATGTCAAAAACTATTATCGGTTGCAAAAGTATGTGTAGACTCCAAGTAACCAATATTGCAAGTTCTACAAATTAGTGGGACATGATGAAAAAAATTGTCGAGCTTATAAACTAATGATGGATCGAAGTACTGATGCATATATGATGCAAGCCTAAGAACATGGAAATGAGGAACATGGACAACACATTGTTTGAGGTGGTTATCAAGGTCGATGTCGAGGTAACGATTGAGGTGGTGGAGATGGTCAAGGATGAAGACAAATTATTTTCTATAGCTATGGTCAGGAAGGACACGTCACGAGAGAATTTCAGAATCCTACTACGACATGTAGGTATTGCAAATATTTTGATCATGTAATTGAAGAATGTCTAGTACTTAAGGAAAAAATGTAAGAAAAGAGGAACCAGTAGAAGACACAAAACATCCAAATCGTGACTACACAACCAAGGACTGATGAACCTCACATAAATATTATAACAAGAAGTGGAGCTATGACCAGGGATGATAAAGCAGATGGGAAGAATGAAGTAGAAGATACATGGGTAAGAAATACTAATAAAAAAGTCTTTGTGTTTGATATTCACAGGGAATAAGAAGTCTTTATGGAAGTGAAGCACAGCTTTATGGATGTAGGAGCTTCGACATCCATCGCGCAATAGAATCAAAACAATAGTTGTGATCTATCATATTCGACACAAGTCCAAGCTATAACAATATAGGAAAAAGATGCAACATATCAGGTAGATACTCTAAACTATTTTCTTCAAACTTGTATGAAATTGTTACAAGGTCAAAGAGCTGTAGAAGGAATTTAGGAATTGATAAATTCCTATACATCTAAAGAAGTACCACAGAGTGAGATGCACGAAGTTAAAAATTTACATAGACAAAAGAGAACTAGAAAAGAAATGAGTCTTAGTGCACAAATAGGAGAATATGACATGGACCAAGTTATTTTAGATCTAGGATTTGAAGCTAATGTCCTGACAAATAAAAAATGGGAATTAATGGGTAAATCAAAGTTGCAATGATAAGCTATTTAGCTAATAATGTTGAACCAACAAAAGGTTATTCCTCTAGGAATATTATCAAACATTACAATAGACATTGAAGGGGTGCACATTACTACTGATTTTGAAGTGATATAAATTGTGGATGACAATAACCCCTATCCTTCATTAGTTGGACTGAATTGGGCATTTTATAACATGGATATAATCAACTTAAGGAAGCAGAAAATGATATTTGAAATCAGAAATATGAGAGTCATTGTTCCATTAGACCCACCGGAAGGAGAAAGGTATATTGAACTAGTTAAAAAGAATACAATGTAGCCGAAATAGACAAAATTTATCATATAACAACCAAAGAAGAAGAATGGATTAATACCACTGCAGATGGAAAATTGGGATGGGAACAAGACAACTCCTACACTTTCGATTCAAAAGAAGAATTTGAAAATTGGAAAAGTAGGTTACATGAATTGCCTACAAGGCGATGCACAAAAATTACTAAACAAGCTCACTGTATGATAGCGAAGGTATGCAACTTACCTTTTTATGATGGTTTGGGTAATATAAATACTTTTCCTGAAGAATATGAAGAATAGGTACTAGCGTGTCAATGATTGTTGGCTTTGGATCTAGCATTAAGAGCTACTCCTACTAGATGGTAGGGTACACATAAGAAGAATATAGGAACTTGGAAAGAATGTTGAAGGTTGATATGGATAAGGCTTTGTTAGGTAGAAAACGAATTGGCAGATAAATATGATGGTCAAACTAACCCTAGAGAGCACATCCATATTTGTATGACAACATGGAAGTATATTCCATAAGAAGAATGGGTGCATGGGTTCATCCATACATTGGAGACAATTTCTCAAAATTGGTACTTGGAAACAAAACTTAAACATGGTACTGCAAGCTAGGTAGAGATGGTTGATGGGTTTATATTGACATTTAGCTTCGAAGGTGATTGTCCATATATAGATTCAGCCCTTTAGATAGTTAAAAAGAATATTTTTAAGAATGAAATTCCACTCACAAGGAGGTCTGATTGGGTTGCGCAACTACATAATGTACTAGAATGCTACAACATGAATGGAGAAGAAGATGAAGACCATCACAATATTCACATAGAAGAATATGAAGGTTAACGTGAAGTGAATGGACCTGAATTAGAAATGTTTGACATAAAAAATCCATTAAATATAAGGAAGGTGAATATAGGATTAGAATATGAGCCAAATTTTGCAATGATAGGAGATTACTAGGATGAAGAAACAGTCAACAAAGTGACAGATCTTTTGCATGAATACCAAGACTTATTCCCCACTAGGTTCTCAGATATGAAGGGTATAGTAGGAGGCTTGGGATTTATGAAGATTCCTTTAAAGCCTAATGAAAATCATGTTAAGAAAAAAACCTAAATATTGAATCCAAAATATAAGGAGAAAATAAAATAAGAGTTACATAAAATTATAGCAGCAGGGATCATTGAACCTGTGGAGGAATCAAAGTGGGTAAGTCCCATGGTCGTCTAGGAAAAGAAGGATAAAGGAGAAATCATGATTTGTGTCAATCTAAGGAAATTAAATCATGCATGTGTGCATGATCCCTTCCCCACACCCTTTACAGATGAAGCGTTGGATAATGTAGGTGGACGGGAAGCTTACTCATTCATAGATGGATTTTCAAGATACCATCAGATAAAAATTGCACCAAAAGATTTGTTGGGTTGTGCTATATTCTTTTCACAACTAGCCCATGTAATACTCAGGGGTTAGAAGGGGGCGCCACCCACCCCCCCCCCCCCCCCCCCCTTCATTGCACCAATTGCGTAGCGAGGGGAGTCATAGGGCATTTGAGGGGTGAAGGTAACCCCACTCTATGGGGTCCAAGGTAGCACCTCAGGAAATTTTTTTTTTGGACCCTATATTAGGTTGGGCAGACCTACCTATGGTTTTGTGCACGATTTTCCGCACATGGTTTTGGACGCAATGGTTTTTGGTCCATATTTTTGGACGCGAAGGTTTTCAATCCATGGTATTGGATGCTTCGACATGTATAAATATGTATTGTAACATTGAAAGGAACATAATGAAAAATCAAGTTGGTAATCCTGGTTTTGGGATCCAAGGGAAAATCTCTATGTATATGTGTTTTATGTTTTATGCTCTCGCATTGTTTATTTTTTGTGTTTTAGAATTCATATGTAGGTGATTTTTGTATGGGGTTAAAACCTACATTTTGTATCAGAGCTATTTTGGCTTCAAGGGGATGCCTTTGTTGCTTAGGGCTTTCGCTCGGGCCTGTGGTACACCCTATTCAGTGGGAGTTCTACAAGATCGATTCTGGTGGTAAAAGAAGATGGCAAGCAGTGGAAAGATAGAGATCGAGAAATTTAATGGTCAAAGTTTTTAGTTGTGGAAACTCAAGATGGAGGATGTGTTGGTGGATAAGGATTAGTAGATCATGGTAGATCCAAGTACTAAACCAATGGGAGTGTCCGATGAAGAATGGAAGAAGTTAGATCAGAAGGCAAAGAGCACAATACAATTATGTGTCTCAGATTCAGTATTGCTGAATGTATCAGGGGAAGCTACGGCTAAGGCTTTGTGGGACAAGTTAGGTACCAATCTAAGTCTCTAGTGAATAAACTGTTCCTGCAGAAAAAGTTGTATAACCTAAGCATGAAAGATGGAGACTCAATCACAGAACATCTGAATGCATTTAATACTATGGTAATTCAATTATTATCTGTTGATATTAAAATTTTATATGAAGATAAGTGCATCAGTTTATTGCGTTCTCTACCAGATTCGTGGGATAGTCTGGTTATTGCAATAGGTAGCAATGCAACTGCCTTGCAGTTTCATGAAATAGTCTCATCCTTGCTGACGGAGGAGATGAGATGGAAAAATATGGAGAGCCAGAATGGTGATGCTTTGTCTGTACGAGGATGGTCCCAGAACAGAAACAAAAATAAGTCATCAAGTGGGAGATTAAAATCTAGAGGGATATATAAATCTCTAGGAAAACCTATAAAGGTGGTGTGCTGGAAATGGGGAAAGGAAGGGCACTGCAAAAGGGACTGTAAATCTGAAGCTCCTGATAAAGGAAAGGGATCTAATGATTCTCCTTCTACTGTGGCGAAAACCACCTCAGATGAAGGTGGGTATGTGTACTTGCCTTCTTCAAGTACACATGTAGATCATGAGGCATGGTAGATTGACTCAGGTGCATCATTTCACTTCACTCCCCATAGAGAGTTGTTCTGTGAGTATGAGAAATACGATGGTGGTGATGTCTTATTAGGGGATGATAGGAAGGCTATAATCGTTGGTCATGGAAAAGTAAAGTTTAAGTTGCAAGGGAGAAGGGTTAGAACACTTCTGGGTGTTCTACATATTCCTGCATTAGCCAGAAATCTAATTTCTGTAAGCAAGTTGGATGATGCAGGTGTAAAAATAGTGTTCGAGAAGGATACCTGCAAGATGGTTTGGGGGGAACTCGTATTGATGTGGGGAGTTCGAATTGGAAATTTGTACAAGCTGCAAGGTAGCGCTGTTGTTGATGGGTTCAATAGTTCTGTGGTTCCTGAAAGTGGAGTAGAAAATCTAGTGGTCTTTGGAGAGAAGACCATGCTCTCGCATCAAAGGCTTAGATATATTGGAAAGAAGGGCCTCCAAATACTTCATGGTAAATGTATGGTAGAAGGTATGAGTAATAGCTCTTTGGATTTTGATTTCTATTAAAATTGTGTATATGGGAAGCAGAATCGGGTGAGTTTCCCCTCTGGTGGTAAGAGGGTGAAACATGTATCAGAGCTTGTGCACAATGATGTGTTTGGACCTATGAAGGTTCCATCATTGGGTAAGTTTGTGTATTATGTATCATTTATAGATGACTTCTCAAGGAATACATGGATATATTTCCTTAAGAATAAATATAAAGTCTTTGACAGGTTTAAATAATTTAAGGCTTTGGTGGAAAACTAGATAGAGAAGAAGTTAAAGGTTCTGAGGTCAGATAATGGTGGATAGTTTTGCAACAAGGAATTTGAAGAATTCTATAAGAAGTGTTCTATAGCATGGGAAAAGACTACTCCATACACACTTGAGCAAAATGGAGTTGCAGAAAGAATGAACAAGATGTTGATGGAAAGGGCAAGAAGCATGCCTAGTGGTGCCAGGTTAGGACAAGAATTCTGGGTAGAGACGATGGCAATAGCATGTTACCTGGTCAATAGATCACCTTCATCAATGTTGGAGGATAAGACTCCACAAGAGGTATGGACTGGTAAGAAACCCTCTCTTTCACATCCGAGGGTATTTGGACGTGATGCATATGTACATGTTCCAAGGAGAAAAGAACCAAGTTGGATTGTAAATCTGAAAAGTGCATCTTTATTGGGTATAAGGATGGTTTAAAGGGTTATAAGCTTTGGAACCCTATAACAAGGAAGGTTGTGTATAACTAAGATGTGGTGTTCAGAGAGGTGAAATATGTTATTAAACAAGTCCAACCAAAGGAACCTGAGAAGATAGAGTTTGAACTTAAAGAGGAAGAATCAGACTCTACAACAGAGGAGAAAACAGAAGATGAAGAGCCACAAACTCTGAGTGTGAGAAGATCAGTTTGATAAAGAAGCCAGCCAGAAAGGTATAGTCCATCTACTTTATGTTCAAATTTTTCTTTATCTATTACTTACAATGATCCTAGAACTATGAAGGAAGCAGTAGATTCAAAGGATGGAAAACTCTTGACATAGGCCATGGTTGATGAAATGGCATCTTTGCGCAAAAATGAGGCTTGGGATTTGGTGGAGTTGCCGACTGGAAGGAAAACCATTGGTCGCAAATGGGTGTTCAAAACGAAGACAAATGTAGAAGGAAAGGTGGAGAAATAAAAATCTTGGTTGGTAGAAAAAGGTTATTCTCAGGTGTCGAGAATTGATTTGTTGATGTATTTTCTCCTGTTGCCAAGGTAAATTCTATTAGATTACTTTTATCTGTTGTTGCTGCTTTTTATTTTGAGGTAGAACAGATGGATGTGAAGACATCATTTCTTCACGGGGATCTGGAAGAGGAGATATAGATGAAGAAACCTAAAGGCTTTGCAGTGAAGGGTAAGAAAGAACTGGTATGCAAGTTAAAGAAGTCTCTGTATGGGTTAAAATAGTCACCAAGGATGTGGTATCAGAAATTTGATACATTTATACGGGGACTTGGCTTCACCAGAAGCAAAGCAGATCATTGTGTGTATTTAAATTAATTGTGACCGTGTTATTTATCTGGTCTTGTATGTTGATGATATGTTGTTGGTTGGAAATGACAAAGAAATTATCCAGGATTTGAAGACCCAATTGTCCTCCAAATTCGACATGAAAGCTCTCGGTGCTACAAACTATATTTTGGGCATGGAAATTAAAAGAGATCGAGCAAAGAGGAAGCTCTGGTTAAACCCGAGGAAGTATGTCGAGACAATACTGCAGAGGTTTAA
>APFE030510873.1:144432-169075 GCA_000404065.3 Pinus taeda
TGAGTAAGAAACAATCTGTAGTGGCACTATCAACTACAGAGGCAGAATACATGGCAGCCACTCATGCAAGCAAGGAAGCATTTTGGTTTTAGAGATTGTGTTCAAGTATGGGGTTAGTACAAGGAGCTATAAGGATAGACTGTGACAGCCGAAGTGCAATTTTCTTGGCAAAGAACCTTGCATATTATTCAAAGTCAAAGCACATTGATGTCCAATATCACTTTGTGAGGGATATAATAGAAGACAAAAAGGTGTTTATGGTAAAGGTGGACACTTTGAGGAATATTGTAGATGCATTGACAAAATACGTGAGCTCTAAGAAGTTCTCTTGGTGTAGAGAAGCAATGGGTGTTGCAGGGCAAGATAAATGACTAAGCTCTCTTGTGGCCCCCTGTGGAAAGGAAAAAAACAAGTGGGATAATCTTGGGTTGGGTTATATTCTTTCCATGACCATCCCATGTAGTTAAACCGGGGGTTAGAATGGGGGCAAAGCCCCCCCTTCGTTGCACCGATTGCGTAGTGGAGTGAGTCATAGGGGGTTTGAAGGGCGAAAGTAACCCCACTCTATGGTGTTTGGGGCAGCGCCCCAGAAAATTTTGTTTTTGGACCCTCTATTAGCTTGGGAAAAGCTATCTATGGTTTTGTGCATCATTTTTTTCACATGGTTTTTGACGCGATGGTTTTCAGTCCATGGTATTGGATGCTTTGGCATGTATAAATATGTATTGTAACATTGAAAGGAACATAATGAAAAATCAAGCTGGTAATCCTGGCTTTGGGATCCAAGGGAAAATCTTTGTGTATATGTGTTTTATGTGTTATGCTCTCGCATTGTTTATTTTCTACGTTTTATGTAGGTAATTACTATATGGTGTTAAAACCTACAAGATTGACATAAGACTACCTTTGCTATAGAATGGGGATCATATTAATATATGATGATGCCTTTGGACTGAAGAATGCCCCTACCATATTTTCAAAAGTGGTGGTTACAGCTTTTAAATAATATATTCACAAGTTCTTTGAAGTATATTTCGATGATTGGATGGTATTTGGGTTATTGAAGAAACATGTTGCAAGCTTAACACTGATGATCAACACATGCAGAGAGTGGATTGATGGTGGATCCTGCAAAGATTTTTATGATTGTGAAGTTATCTCCACCAAAAATAGTGACACAACTTCACACCACTTTGGGACATACAAGATATTACAAAGAATTTATCGAATTATATGCACAGATTTCTGTGCCTGTGGAAAAAATGCTGAAGAAAGATGTTACATTCCTATGGAATGAAGAGTGTTAAATGAGCCTTGAAAAACTAAAATAAAATATGGTAACCGCTCCTATATTAGTATTTCTAGATTGGAATAAGGAATTTGATGTTCATGTGGATGCTTCATGCATAGATTTAGGAGTGGTGTTGGCATAGCCTAGTGTAGGAGAAATCAATCACCCTATAGCTTTTACAAGTAGGAAACTGTCTAAAGCAGAAAATAGCTATACAACTACAGAAAGAGAAGGACTAGTTATGGTATATTATTTGTATAAATTCAGACATTATTTGTTGGGATCACATTTTAAGATATTCACAGACCACTCTGCACTAAGGTACCTAGTTAATAAGCCTGCTTTAGGAGGAAAAATTTGCAGATTGCTATTATTATTTCAGGATTATGATTTTTAAGTTGTCGTTAAGCCAGGAAGACTAAATGTTGGACCTAGTCATTTTACAAGGTTAGAGACAGAAGAAAAACCAATGAATATAGAGGATAATCTTCCTGATGCACAACTATTTGTAATCAATATAGAAGATGATCACTTCATTGATATTATTTAGTTCTTAACCACAGGGATGGCTTCTCCATAATACACTATGTAATAGAAGAAACAATTGGTGGTTAAGGAAACCTTTTTTATAAAATGGGACCAAATGAAATATTGTGCATGTATGTTCTTGAGCATGAAAGATAGATAATTTTAATAAAATCTCATAGTGGCACGTTTAATGGACATTACGTAGGGAAAAATACTGGGTAGAAAATTTTAAGAGTAAGACTATGGTGGCCTACAATACAAAAATATGCAAAGGAGTATTGTTGATCTTCTGATATCTGCCAAAGAATAGGAAAACCTTCAAGGAGAGATGAGATGCCACTAGTGCCACAAGTAACTTTGTAGGATTTTGACAAATGGGGTATTGATTTTGTTGAACCTATCAATCCACGAGGGAAAAACACTAGTGCGAGGTATATAATCACTGCAACTGATTATTTGACAAGGTGGGATGAAGCATAGCAAACAAAGGATTGTAGTGCAGAAACTACTGCGAAGTTCATCCTTGAATACATACTATCCAAATTTGGGTGCCCAAAGCTATTGATGAGTGACCAAGGGTCACATTTCTTGAATAATTCCATTGAAGCATTAAATGCAGAATTTCAAGTTTACCACTAAAATAACACTCCTTATCATCCTAAGGAAAATGGAGTTGTGGAGTCATTCAATAAAATTTTGGAGAATGAACTGACCAAGGTATGTAATGTGAATAGGGATGACTGGGATCTTACAATTCCAACAGTGTTATGAGCTTATAGGACTACATGAAAAAATTGAAGAGTTAGACACCGTTTAGGTTGGTTTATGGGAAATAAGATGTGATGCCTATGGAATACATTATCCCTAGCCTAAGAATTACAGCTTTTACAAATATGGAAAACCACGACATAATGGAAGAAATAATGTCGCAGTTATTGGCTCTGAAAGAAGACAGGTTTTTAGCAAGATTGCATCAACAAGTGCAAAAGGAAAGAGAAAAGGCTTGACATGACAGACACATTAAGCAAAAGAAGTTTTAGGTAGGAGACCTTGTTCTCCTCTATGGCAGTAAGTTTGTGAAATTTCTAGGGAAATTCAAAATGCACTAGTTAGGCCCATATGTTATTAAGTATATTACTGATGGAGGCACAACACAGTTAGAAAAGTTAAATGGAGAATTAATTCAAGGATAACTAAATGGAAGTAGATTGAAGTTGTATAGGGACAACCCTATCCCTACAACTTCACCCTAAAGAAGAAATAAGGAAAGTATTAGTGTCACATGTATTCGAAAGTGGACACTAGACTATAAACTACACTACAGAGAGAGATTTACGAAGAAATTACTTCACTACGATCAAGAATATGTCATAGTTCAGAGGAATTCACAACGTAAGACAAAGGTGCACTATAATAGGGAACGTGTTGAAGCCTGCCGAAAAAATAGAAATATGACAATTAAAAGGGAAAATACAAAAATAAAGTCACATTTAAGATGACAGATTGGTATAATTTATGGATAGATATACATTTAATGACGAAATATGAACATAATAGGGAAAAAATTGAATATAACATTGAGGTTCGAAGGCGAGAATTGTTTTAAATAGCTGACTCTCATGCTGATTAAGAACTTTTTCGAATTGACAGTTTGAGAGAGTAATAGTGTGAAGCAGTTGTAGATATTTCTTGCATTAATATCCTGTAGATTGAAGAATTTGTGTGAATATTTAATGAGAAAGGTTTAGAAGGAGTTATGGAAGTAGCTGTCACAACAATAACTGATACACCCGCAACATCACCAGTCAAACCACCCATAGCGGCAACACCCTTAGTAGCAACACCGCTGCCAAAGAAGATGCAAACATGGTCGAGGTAGAAGTAACCCAA
The DNA here is from genome assembly GCA_000404065.3 of Pinus taeda. Classification (NCBI taxonomy): domain Eukaryota; kingdom Viridiplantae; phylum Streptophyta; class Pinopsida; order Pinales; family Pinaceae; genus Pinus; species Pinus taeda. Next base: position 148,142 of record APFE030510873.1, read on the forward strand.
GGAAGTAAGAACCAAGAAAAAGCAGGACACGAAGCCTCCCAAACCTATGAAGCCTCAAAAGAAACCTTATCTGGTCGACATTGGAGAATGAGTGTAGGAAATTTAGGCGAAGGAAGGTGGCATAGTGTTCATCTCGCCTCTACCCTCATATATCCCACCAAGGAAGTTAAACGCCAAACTAGTAAAGGATGTGAAAGATGTGAAGTATGGGACATTCACACCACTATTGTTGGAGGATGTATCATTTGAAGGAGATATTTTAGAAAATATTATGCTGCTAAAGTTTATAGAATTTTTTTTTAATGACCGAGCAAAGTACCCACCCACAATTCGCGCCAGACCAGTGCTTGTGGTAGGTTCACTGCCGAAACAGTAGGGTGACAAGGTTGGAACCACAACAGTGGGCAAATGGGTTGGAAAAATTAGGGATGTTCAACATGTTGAATGTGCCACACTTCAGTAGGAGTTCAATGAACATAACATGTGTGTGCCAATTATTGGTGTTAATTCATGACAAACGCCTGTGGATGGGGGACAAAATCCCCATAAACAAAATGATGTTCTGGAGAATCACGAAAATAACACACCAAGGGTAGAACCCTGCAGAAGATTTCATCAGGAAGGACCAGGATTGTGCCTTGGAAGAAAGCATGAAGCAGAAGTATGGGTTGGTCAAAGGCAACAGGGGTTATGGCATAAAATCTATTAGCAGCCAAGCAGTCTACTTCACGACGCATATTTTTGGCTAGAAAGATTATGAGGAAGTGTCACACAAATGAAGTCCCTACGTTGGTGGTGGCTTTATCCGCGTAGTGAGCAAATGGAGCCCAATATAACTAGGCTACATACTTATGCAAATAATTCTTAGATGACTACTACAAGGTATAAGGAAAAGGTACCCCTTTTCACTATGACTGGTTGATTTTAATTATCACATTGTTAGCATGGAGGGAGCCGAAGGATATACAATTCCCTTCAGTTCCTATAGATGTTTGTGAGGCTGCAAGGTATGCTTCATTGAGGCATACTACTCAACCATCACGAGCCCGATAAAACATAATATTCTTCATATTATATGAGATGGATCTACACATTCTCATAAACCAGTATCTTCACCTCTTGCCAAGTTTATACAAACAGTATAGCTCCATGGCAAGGTTCAAGGTGGATTTCCATAAAGTGAAAATTTAGGCGCGCAAAGACATGAACAAGAAATGGCAAGCATTTCCATACATGGTCAAAGAGGAGGATTTGGCAGCATTAGTATAGATATGGCCCACGGAGTGGATGACTCTACTAGAGGAAGTAGGGGATAGCACCATAGAAGAATAACTGGACTCTTCGCACCATGGTGAAGCCAGTGGAAAGGATAAAGTGCAGGAACTAGAGGAAGAAAAATAGGAAGAGGAAGAAAAACATCATGAAGAAGAATTCCATGATGAAGAACATCATGAGGAGGTCGTCAAGAAGGAAAAGATACAACTAAGGAAGCAAAGAAGGAAGAAACAAAGAAATTTGCCACTAAAGAAAAGGAAGAGCCAAGGTGAAGCTTCCACCAAGGCAAGAGAAAAGCATTAGGCAGATAAGTCAAAGGAGGTCACGCCAATGGTTCTCACTAAGGGAGACTTAGAATAAATTGGAGACAAGGTTTAAGAGATGACAGTGGAATCTTGGAACATGGTGGAAGATTGCCACGACGATCTTATCATAGGTGTACAAGAGAGGATAGAAAAGTTGAAGATTTTTGCGATATCAATTAGGTAACCTGCACAAATACATGAAAGGATTACAAAAAGAAGTTCAATCGTACCTACCCTTGTAGTGAGGCTGACACAAATACTTGCAAGGGCTCTACAATTTAAATCAATAGAAATTCAGCAGCAGGCCAAGGAGTGGACATATATAAACATGAACATCACAACAATGCTACTACCAAGGTTACATAAGCTACACAAGGAGATTACAAATGAATTAAAGCTAAGGGAAGAGTGCACATTGCAGCTCAACATACACGTGGGAAAGGAGTAGATTTTGCTTGTTATCACTCTAATAATTATTTTGAAGTAAAAAGAAAGAAAAACCAAAGGAAACCACAAACTACTTTTGGAGATCATGACCTAGCGTTCCTGATGCTCAGAGAGGGCTCTCTCTTTAAAATTTAACTTTATTTTAGTTAAGATGTTTTTAGGCTAGTTATGATTGTTCAAGGGGTTTTTTATTTGTATTTGACATTGGGTGGTGGGATCTACTTAGAAAAATGGATAAAATGATGTCTTTTAGACCATTAGGCTATGGAGTCAAACAATAAGGAAGCAAAACTAGATTAACTCACTAAAGGGAATGTTCCAAGGGCAAGATGAGTGTTTTTTCATATCTTTGAGACAGAGGGGTGAAAGGGTTTCACTCGGGATGAGAGAGAAGTTAAGGGTTCTCAGACCTAGATAATGAATAAGGAATGAAAGTATAATGAAGATCGAGGGCAATTAAGAATCCTTTAACCTGGATATTCAAGAAATCAATCTAAACCAAAGAGAAATTAATAATTCCTTAATTTAGATATCAGTAGAAAAAATGTAAATGTATAACTGTTAAGTCAGAGTGTAATTAAACAATTTCTGAAGTATTATTCCAGTTATAGAATTTATATTGAGAAAAAAATTAAATATTATGAATAAGTTTGAGAAAAATAACAATAACACATGAAAATACTTGTCTGAAATTCCCTCAACACATGAATCCTTGGAAATCTCTGATCTTTATTTACCAATCCAGCTTGCTAGCTCAACAAATGATACAATAACCTTTTGGGTCTTCTGATAAAAAAGTACATAGAAATGTGTAATAGAATCCACCCAAAATACTTCAAATGAAGAAGTATTTATACAAATTCTAAACTGAAATATCTTGAACAAATATCAAAATTGGTTTTACAAATATCTCAAATTGTTTTACATAAATAGAAATTAAATAAAATACACTCAAAACTAATGAATCTAATTGGCACTATTTTTATGGATTGATGGTGACAAAGAAGAGAAATTCAAATTTGATAGCAACTCTTAATTGATGATGAGGCTTCCAAGTCACTAACTACCTCATTCCTTTATGCATTCTATCCCAGAAATTTTGCAAAATTAGGGTGTAGTGATACATTTTTATATCTCAGTCCGAGATATATATGTAAAACATGAAAGAGGTTATTGTAGATAAGGATGATATTGAGATAAACCTCTTTCCGTTTCCTAAAATTTAGCTCCCGCTATTCACAATATTCTCTGCAAAGAGATGTCAAAAACATGACTTTCCACAGTCCAAAAACTAGGCTGTGAAGATATGCATTTATCTCATTTTTTTGTAATACCTGTGTAAAAAGTGAGATAGGTTTTTGTAGATTGGCCTTTTAGGAACACAAACCTTCTCCAGTTTCTTAAGAGGCATCTTCGATTGGCCACACTCATTTCTGTAAAATTATGACTTAAACAGGAAATTTATGGAAAATGTTCCATTCTTGCTCTGATTTCATCTTTTAAACTTAATTTTCATCTAACTGTTTTTACCTTTACTTTGGATAAACTTCATTATTGCTAGTGAAAGTGTCTTCATCTCTATTTAAAACTTACTGCCTCCATGTTTACTTTTACTGTTCACCTTGATTGCTATGTTTTTTCATCTATCTTCATTTTGATGTGAATTTATTTTATCTGTATGCTTTGTAATTGCCTTCCATGTTGTTTGTCTTCCCACTGGCTACATTTATTCTCTTTGATTTTTCAATTTGATACACTTTTACTGATACTCTTTCATCTAGCTGATTTATCTTTTTCCTTTTATTGTGCTTTTTTTACTTTCACTGTAACCTTTTAACTTTTACTGTACATCTTCAAATGAGAGGGTCGTTTTGGTTTTTTGTCAAAATACCTAGAATTTGGGTGAAATAACTTCAAATTGGTGTTCTTGACAACTGCAGAAGGTTGAAAGGGCTCTGCTATGGACTGAGAGCTTGATTGGGGTCTCTACAACTTCTTTAGGAGTTAAATTGATGTCAACTGGTAATTTCAGGGTTTGAAGGTGTCACAATGGCTTGCATAGGTTTTACAAAGAAATTGGTCAGAAAAGGCCAAATAGGGCTTCTCGTCATTTTTATTAAACACCAGTCATTTTTTGGCAGGAGAATTACAAACGAATAGTGGGTTATTTCCCAGGTTGGGTGGGGAGGTCGTTTCCCAAGCCATTGCACTACTTTATCGAGGAAGCAGTATTTTGGCGAGGTCACCCGATCTACCTTAACGCTTGACATGTAGCAGATGGGGGTCTAGGCAATACCAATTTATCAAGCAGGCAAAGGTCAGATATCAGGTGAACCCAATATGGTTGTGAATCATTAGATTCGGGTGCTGACGATCGGATGGCAATCGAGTGACAGATTAGCACGGATTAAATGGGCAAAGGTTTTGGGGGGTCCTGGGGCTTTAATTAATGGTGGTTTTTTATTATTTTGGAGTTAAACATGGGATTAAATGATCAGACGGTGTTAATGGACGGAATATCTTAACTTTATGGAGAATTGGTGAGTTAAGAGGGTTTTGTCAGGGTGATAGGGTAAAAATATAGTTTATAGTTAAATTAAGGGTAGGGGTGATATATATGGGGATTTATTTATATACGAGGAAAAAGGGTATATCTGGAGCTATATTATTATGTTAGAAATTAATATGAAGTGAAATGAGAGGAATGAAAACAATACTGAGTATAATGTAACATTTGCGCTTTTCCTTCACATACACTTATACTTAGGATATAATATTTTTGTGGGTGCTTTGAGTGAAATGGAATTTAACATGGGGCTTTTTACTTTTCATAGGAAAATGGAGTTTAACCTTAAGAAAAGGGGTTTTATTAGGGTAATGAAGGGAAATGACTTTTATGAAGGTAATCTTAACACTTGATGTCCATAAGTCATTAAGCCGAGGGTCTGGTCCCACCAAAAGTCAAAGAAATGCTTTGAGCCTTTATGACTTGAAGGATTTTTAGTACTAGAACATACTTGTGGATGGGGAAATTAGTAAGAATAGGGATGAAATGAATGTGGGGGAGTCAATTAAATGAACTTTTAAACCTCTCTTTTTTCTTTATTAATTGCTCATGAACATTGAAACATATGATTAAGCATGATAAATGTGCTTTTGTCCAATCAATTTTATACTTTAGCAACCTTTCTTCTACTTACCCATTACTTACCCTAACATTTTTTCTTCATTTTCGTGGGTGCACTTAAGCTAGAAAACCCTTTTGTTTCCTTTTCTTTTATAAAACAAACTATCTACTTCTAACCTTATATCTTCCAAGGACTCAAATTAAGCTAATGAGCTCCTTTTATTTTCTCTACCTATTTAATGATCTACCAAGATTAAGCTGCTTGGTCAGATTTTATTCTCTAACTATAATCCTAAAATTCAAAGCATCAAATAGTCAAGATTAAGCAGTTTGACTACCATTGGTTGTGGAATGTATGACAAGCCACACACAACCATTATTTAAGACAGTAAAGTGAAGAGTAGTGGCACTTGGACTTGCACACTTTAATGGTCTTTTTTTTATTTTGGGGTTCATATATATATATATATATTATATTATATATATATATATATATATATATATATATATATATATTCAATTTTGTTTATTTTTTACCTTCTCTTATTTTTCTTGTCCTTTGATTGTTCTTTTAGGGCATACCCTCTTTACATTTTTTACTTTGGGAATACATTGTAGAAAGCAAAGGTATGTACAATATTACAATACTGACCATAGTCAATTCAAAATTATGAATCCTATTATCATAAGACCCTAACATAGTTGTCATAGAAGCTTGAATAGACAATACAAGGGAGAGATCAGGTATCAAAAGAATATCATCATTTGAAAGGCACAATAGAAACAACATGGAAGGGAATTCTGGTCATGGAGGTTCGTGAAGAGAAATTAACAAGAGAGAAGGTAACAAAGATTAACCTTGCAATAAAGGAGAAGAAAGATAAAGTTGTCGCAATATAGATTGAGTATGAGGTAAAAATTATTGAGATGAAATTGAAGCTATAGCTAGCTACGCCATAGGATGTAATAGACCATAGGGATGCTGACCTAAAGTTAGTCATGGATAGAATCTTTGCAACACTAGCAGACTACATCAAAGTAATAAATGAAGATATGCAAATTTGGACTTCACTATAGGAGGATATGTAGAAAAAGAAGCCGCAGTTAGAGGAAAGTCGAGAAGCTACGAAGATATTGCCTATATCATAGAAGCTCGCAAATATCAATGAAGCAAAGGTGCTCCAGAAGATGATCAAATAGCTAAAGAGGAAAGATCGACATTGATAGACAAAACTTAGCCTTGGGAGTACGAGGCCCTTCAACTCTCCCAGACAATAGATGAGAAGATCTAAGAGATTAGACAGAAGGAGGAAACATTTCTATAGAAGGATGGAAAGTATGTAACATAAGAATTTTTTAAGGAAGCACATAGTGCGGATAAACAGATGAAAAAAGTGTTATAATAGTTCAACCAAGCTTATAAAAAAACTGCAGAAAAGATTAGAGCCACAACAACTAAGAGAATCAGGATGAGTCACAGGTGCGTGTTGGGGGCCTATTGGGCACAACCAAACTTGGCCACATTTTGGGCAATGGAAGTTAAATTTTGGGGATAAAGCGTGCAGTACAAAGTACAAGGTGGACAGTGCAACAAAGTAGTGGAGCACAAAAAGAATGCACAAGAAAGTCAGCGTGCAGTATGGGGGCTTCACGGCAAAGCCCCTTCCTTTTTGTAAAAGCATGTAATATTGTATAAGTTTAAGGGTTTTGGACCATAGTCCCTTGTATTTTGGAAACCATGGCATCATGTTCATGGTAATGTAGTGATGTAACCCCTTAATGTAATAGTATATATTGGGATATATAATAAAGAAGGAGGAAAAGTATTAGATCAAAATCTATGTTTATGGTTGTATTCCGTTGATCTGTACTTCAGAGAAGGGGCAAGGCTCCACAACTGTGTGTGCAGAGGCTTGGGTCTGCAGCTTAGTGCACAGACACCCTACAGTAGTGTGCGTAGGGAATAAATGTTTGTTGTACCAAATTATCTATTATAATCAATAGTCCCACATTGGGATGAATCATGGTAAAATATGTGTCTCGTGTGTTAATTTTCTTATTTTCTGCACTTTATTTCAATATTATAAAGTTTATGAATGTTCATGATATGTTAAGTGATGAAGGTAATTATGTGAAGTAAAGTACAAATGTGAAGTATTTTGTGAATGTGAAGTAGTAAGTGTTAAAGAATAAGAAAATACAAGAGTGCCACAATGTAGTATCAATCAAGCTACAAAAACCTAGTTTTCCAACCTTCCATAATCACTTCAGGTGAGACTGTGACTTGCTTGCAGATCATTTCCAAAAGGGCCAGTGATTGAGGGTTTCATTGGCGTATAGTAAAAGTCCAAACCTGGGTCATTCGAACCTAAGCCAACATAGAGAATGTTGAATTGAGGAGACTTATATGAGAAAAAAAAGAGGAGAAGCAAAGATTGCAGCTTCAGTTATGAGCCATGGAAGAGGCCTTGGAGAAATTGAAGCACAACAAAGTCTTAGTGAAGCCATCATCACATGTTTTAGAATTGATAGTTGAGGTAAACAATGTTAATAGTTCTTCAGTTTCACTTTCACATGAAATTATTTATATTGGAAACATGGAGGTACCCCTTTTACCAACTCACATGAGGCTCCTTACTGAGATGGGTTATGAAGGAGGAGGACTTGGTGGTAATGGCCAAGGAATGTCTCAACCATTGGATGTTGTACAAATACCTCAATTTGCGTGTTTGGGATACACTAAAGGAGAGTTCTCAATGGAATGAAATTATTCTAAGACATTGTCGAATCCATTCAAAGAAATAGGATGATTGGAACACATCACAATCCTCCCATGATAATGCACATTGTAGAGGTAGAGCTGAGGAAATCTCTCATCACTGAGATCACACAAGTGATAGTCAAGAGAGGTATTAATAGTCTTTGTATTCTAAAGTTAATTTCAATTACAAGCATATTGTTAATGATGAGCATAAATCATGGTGTGGAAAAACATGTAGTTTTTGTGGTTTACATAACCATATGGTTGTTGAGTGTTGGAAGAGAATAACAAAAAGAAAGAGGATGAGGTGTGAAAGGCCTTCTCCACATTAGGGAAGGAAGAAGGTTAAGAAGGTATAGAGGAAGAATACATTTCGAAATTATTGAAACAGAGGTGGGCATCAAAGAGCCACATGTTGGAGGCTCTATCCAGAGCAACGTCTTAAGGACAAAATGGTTGTGAAAAAACCAATTGGTGAAGATTCTCAACAAGCAAATCCACCACAGCGAGATGATGACCCATTCACTTTGATGAGTAAGAGATGGTTTTTTTGGATATGGTAGCATTTTGTGGCCGCATATTGTAAATCACGTGTTGAAATTTAAATCGTAAAAGTGAGGATGTGTTTTTCATCGCTTGTTAAAGAAATGATGATGTTTTGGCCTTTTATTGATAGCCTGGGTATTGAATTATATTCTTATGTAAACTTGACCAAAGATGATGTCTTATAAACTCTTTCCATGTATGGGGATTCTTGGGTCATTATCGATCATGTAATTGAGAATGTAGTTTGCAACGATTGTACTATAGGTTTGCAGAGGATGCAACTGTTGTCTTGTTACTTATGGCTCTGAAGAACAAGGGTGAAGGAGAAGGAAGTATGGCCTGTTAGGATATTTGTGGTGCAAACAATGTACGTAGTAGTTTCAAATTATGTTCATGCATTTTGAGGACCAAAAGATCCTTAGTGGGGAGGAATGAACCAGGTGGCTCCAGAGATGCTATGAATAGCTCAAAAATCAAAATCCTCAAATTGAAGTGAAACTAGGAATCGATCATAATTCTCTTTGCCCTGATTCCAATGGTGTTAATGGTACTCAAATACGAGTTTGTATTCTCAAGTTATAGTTGGTCAAAGTTTAGGTCAAACTTAGGGAGTGGTAGTATTAACTAGGCAACAATCTGGTAGCATCCTGCACACGGGATCTAGCCACCATAACAAGTCAATTTGTTGCCTACTTAATTTTCCTAGTGAACCTTATTTTCTTGTGGATTAAAAATGACTATTGTATTAAATAAAACAGAGAAAATATTGAAAATGGGTGGCGAGCTGCCACCACCCCCCCCCCCCCCCCATCCCCATATATTTGTTATATTATAACAAAAAAAATCAAAATGGGGTGGCAAGCCACCACCCCTACCACACCCACAACTAAAAATGATCATATATTATAACCAAAATCATGTGATTGATCGTGGCCAAATCATGTGGCTACTAATAGAGAGCAGGCAGGGTTGAACCCACCCTACCCATGTGGGCCAACCTCCAAAAAGCATCCCTAAATGCATTAAACACAAAACAAAATGCAACCATAACTGCATACCATTAACCGTTAGGTTATATAACACTACAGGCCAAAAAAAAATGTGTTAAACCGGCATATGTTATACACCAAGACAATTCAAGTGACGGGGCAGGGGTTCAACATTGGGAACTCCACCTGCCCAACTTAGCCACTCCACCAATGCACTAATAAGGAACTAATGGTAAATACCCCTTGAAACATATATTTAACCCTTCAATAATTCATTCAACCATTGACGGAGGATGGACCTATGGAACCAAGAGCGAACCAGATGTAGTGGAACCCTGAACAAGGGAATCAATGCGATGCCAAAAAGATTACCTTAGACGGCTAGAGATGCCAGTGTTAGAATCTGACAAGCTTATAGTCATTTTGTCACATTTTCTCACCACAAGTCCAACCTTGTAGTCTACTTCCCCATCTGAGTAGCAGAAACTTAGGCAACTAGAAAAAAGAAATCTTTGCAAAATCTTGTGGAATCTAGAAGATTCCCTTGGAGGCTAATTTTTTACTGAGGATGAATGATGTCAAATTTATAACCATTTTTCACATTTCACAAGGAGCACAGTGGTGTGCTCAAAATATTCATCCAACCAACGTATTTTTCATCCATTTTTAAGAACGAATCTTTGGAGGAATCTTCAACATTCCTGAGGGTTTGAAATTTGATGGCGTCAGAAAGGGGAAACGTTTATAGTCATTTGACACAATTTCGTACCACAAATTCAACACTGATTTCTATTTCATCAACTACTCTTTGCATTTTTTGGCCATCACGAAAAGTGGAGGTATATTATGTAGTTATGCCATGATTTTATTTTTATTTGATGAGATGTTGATTTTGTTATCAAGATCCTTGATCCATTATGTTTAAGGATACTTGCATGCCACCTCATGTGAGAATTTATTAGCTTTTCATACTGAAAGAGGGTCCATTTGAGTGAGAGTTCCTATACGGAGACACCTCATGGAGAGACATGCCACTATGGTTCAGGGAATTTATCCTTGTAATGACAAAGAACGTACTATGTAATCATCATATTTCAAAATTTAATGAAGCAACCTCCCCACTCTTGATACTAGGGCCCAGAGATGTAACCCACACTATGGTTCAAGGAATTTATCCTTGTAATGACAAAGAATGTACTATGTAATCATCATCTTTCAAAATTTAATGAAGCAACCTCCCCACTCTTGATACTAGGGCCCGAAGATGTAACCCACACTGGGTGAACTCTGTTATCAATGTGTTTTTGTCCTATGATTTGATGGTTGTCGTTATGTTTCATCTTCTTTACAATATGAACATGTGGCTTTTCATTCTATTTTATATGCAATTATGCTAACATAACATAAGTAAAAGATCTTGGTTAATTTCGGTAGCTAAGATATCCAGATCATAAGCACCATGGAACATTTATAGACTTTAGGGGAAATAGTGGTAACAATAATAGTAGTATTTTTACTGCCATCGATGAGATTTTATTTTGAGGAGATGTCTATGACTAAGGGTCATAGTAAGTAAGTTGATCAATAGTCACAATCTTTCCATTATGGGGAAAGAATGTCTTGTGAAAGACATAAGATGCAATAGCTAACATGGCATAAGTGTAACTACGAACAAACAAGAGGTTATAACATAAAGTGGAATCAATGACTTTGATATCAATCATGACCGTCTTTCCAGCAATAATGATAGGGAAATTCAAACAGAGACTAAGAGATTGTGAGGGGCAACCATCCCATGCATGGAGGGAGATGGTGGATGGTGATAGGTCAAGGGAACCAAGTCGCTTTTAGATAGTAGAAACCATCATGTAGGTGGAGGTGCCTTCATCTATTATACGTCATTGAATAGTGGTGTTCTTTATTGAGACTGATATTTGAAAAGAAATAGAAGAAGGAAGGGGAGGATGTTCCACTTTTTCAACATCAAAGACAATCAAATGATCATTAGAGAGATCCACAAAACCTAGAGAAGATAGTATATCCTTCATTTGGGATGGGTATGTCTAGAGGAATTCCAATGTTGATATGGTAGCAAGGGACTGTGTCAAGTCATCTACTATACTATATGTATGGGCGACTCTAGAAGAAGAATCTTTTCAACATAATCAAACTTTGGTGATCTTGAGATGATCCTCTACCTTAGGCAAGGGGATCTATAAGGTATGATTGGATGACGACAGGGGCTTAGTGGAATGTTTGGGTTGGGAATTAGTCATTGACTTATCAATAGGATTTTCATATCAGCATGACCAAGTCTAGAGGTTGATTTCTTCAAAATTAGTCATGAGAATATGGTAATTCCCATTCCTAGGTTATGAATATTGAGGAGGTGGAGGATTGTGGGAAATTTAGGTAGCCACATATCCTTGATGAGGGAATGGATTAGTAAGCACAACTATCTACGAGGAAGAAGAAGGAGGAGGTGGAGCCATAGGTTGAGGTCCTCTAGAGACAGGTACTTGAGATTCCCATGCTTGACACATATAAGGTAAAAGGGTACGTTCATGAGCATAATGGCCAAAGACTCTGCAACAAGAACAAGGTTTATTTTCTCTAAGAGCCTTGTTCTTCTTAAGCAGTTTTCCTTGTTGGTGGGTTACCAGATTAGGCTGGTCACCCTTAAGGGAATTAGGTTTTCTACCTTGAATTCCTTAGTTACCTTCAAGTTGTTGGTTCTAGTTACCCTACCCCTTATACCTTATCTTGGGGTTAGGGGGTCAGTAGTACTCTGTTGAGCATACACTTGATTCTGTGGAGGTAGAGGCTATTGTACCAGAAGTGGTGGGGGTATGGAAATTTGGGGCATTGGTGCTAGTGGGGCTAGAGAATTAGGTTGTGTATAAGGATAGTAAGGATCTATGAAAAAAATTTATAACTAGGTTGAGAAATAACCAACCCCAACATTGAATGATGTGGATGGGGAAATGCATATGATGTGCTTAAGCCTTGGTACGAGTTGACATACAAAGGATCAGGAGGTGGATAAGTGTAATTGGAATTGGTCCCCCTTGGGGTTGACCATAACTCATAGGAGGTTCAATATATGGTGATGTTTGAGGGTGGGAAATATATATAATGATACCATCAACAACATGAGATTACATCGGTTGATACGCAACAATACGATGAGGTAGATCAGGGAGGATAATATAAATGTAATATGATTGTACATAAATCATATCATATTTCATTGTTATCTGCAGAGCTTCTTCCTTAGCCTGTGGGAAGTGAGAGGCTACATATTTACCTATGGGGGCCAACAAGGTTCTCAAAAAATAATACATATACACAGGGTGTTCAAACTCAAGGGATTTACATATGCTCCTCCTTCTACACCATTCTTGTACATGGTTAGAAATGTAGGTGGAAAATTTTTAGTGAAAAGAGGTCAATAATTCGGTACCAATGCCATATGAAAGAGGTAGTTGGAAATATAAAATAAAGCTATTGGAAAGGTCTTAAAGGTTGAATGAGAGGCACATTTTTTCTCTACATACCATTTGGAAGTAGCTCCAATTAGGGTGCATTGGAAGAGGCAAAGACCCAATGAAGTCTTCAGTAATTGAATTTGATGAACACCACATGTGGAAAGAATGAACATGATTTGTGGAGTCTTCTCCCAGATTACCTTCAAACTTAGAGTCGAAAGGAAATTTGGTGGGCATGGGAGGCCAATTCTATATAAGAAGAGGATAGTTGATGAGCTAGATTAAATTGGGGAGGCTCAAATCAGGCATATAGGGAAGCAATGGAGGATCAGTGACCATACCTGAAGAGGTATTTCCTATGTGCTTACCTTGGTTAGGACCTTGGTTTCCACCACCTAAATTAGCACTTGAAATAGTGATAATGAAGGGTTGGTAAGATGTGAAATCAGAGGAAGAACTAGAAGAATTAGAAAAACTAGAGTTTGTATGTGTACTCAAAGAAGGACTAGGAGGATGGATCCTAACTCGATGAGAAGGAGTTAGAGAATGTCCTAAAGGAAATTGACGTCGAATGCCATGAACTCTCTATGGAAAATTCCTATAGCTCACAATGGCATTAAGAAAAATATGACTCAAGAGGATAAAGGGTGATGATAGGAGAAAAGAGTAATAAAAGGAAAGAAAACACTAGTGCAGTGATGCAAGTGCGAAACTAACTATAATGACGTGCTACTCTAGTTCAAGGAAACACATCCTATCAGAATAAAAAATGGCCTCTAGCCTAAAGGTGATCTAAATACTCAAACAAGTCATAGTTTTGCTATTTTAGATGGCATTCCAAGAGATTTCTTACTTGAGAGAATTTGATCCCTGCATTTAGGGTTGTTTAGAGAAAGTGTTGAGGGATTTTATCCCCTAGGGCTTTTGGGTGGAACCCTAGCAGACTGAAAGTTGTCTAAACAAAGAAACATGCATACACACAGCCATTATGCTAGCAAAAGCTAATTCTAAGGTAAGAAGGACGTACCTCAGGTCCTACGTTCGAGTAGTTCCTCAAGGGTCCAAACCATTCTTCACGTCCCTTTCGCTCCTTTTCCTTGCAAAACCAACAATTCCAAAGAATGCAGTAGTATATGGAAAAAGATTTATACAAAAATCATCGTTATGTTATAAAAGAAGGAAGTTAGTTATGAACTTTAAACAACCATTCATACATGAAATTCAAACATGAACATCATAAACATAAAGAAGAAGCATATCGGGAATCAAGACGTGTTTCTTTATTATAGACAAATAGAAAGTACAAAAGGAGTAATATCACCTGGGCAACCTTTGCAGGCTCCAAGCACAGCCTCCTTCTGGATCCGTCCCGCCTCAAGCCTCTAGCATATCTCCTTCCAAGACTCACTCCATGATGCCATAACTAAGGGATGAACATCAAATCACAAGGAAACAAGGGTTTCCTGTACAAATGGGGGAAGTGCAGAAGGAACAAGGGTCTTTAGACCTGATCAGGGGGAATCTCTCAGTATAATAACCTTTCTCTCTCTTCTCTCCTCCTTTAGGACTTCCCTTTGATGTCTTTTTATACCAATTCCAAAGTAGTTTTATAGTTAGGAATTGGTTGGGAACAGTTGAGGCCACGGGCACTAACAGGTGATCAGCAGGTAAAACCCGCGATCTTCGCCCGAAAATAAGGAGTTTTATATTTTTTTAAGTGTTTTCATACATATACGCGGGTTGGGTAAATATGAACCCGCACATACACGCGTTTAACTCAGGGAAATGTCGCGTACAGGGAATAAAACACTGTTTTTTAGATTTTGGACTAGGTCTAGAAGGAAGGGTTGCCCTAGGCCATGAGTGCAGCATCACAAACCATAATAGTGAGATTTGGAGCTATAACAGATGCCCCCTAATATATGAGGTCAGAAGGGGTACATGATGGCCGAAATATATTAAGCAAGTACATGGAAAGGAAATCTACCAAAAGCCGAGGAGTACTTCACCAGAATTCAGCCTGCCAAGCCACAAAAGAATATCAGAAAGAAACACCGTCTGAAGCGGGGATACCCATGCTCAGAGAAAGCAAAGCATGTC
Source organism: Pinus taeda (assembly GCA_000404065.3). Taxonomy (NCBI): domain Eukaryota; kingdom Viridiplantae; phylum Streptophyta; class Pinopsida; order Pinales; family Pinaceae; genus Pinus; species Pinus taeda. Next base: position 163,180 of record APFE030510873.1, read on the forward strand.
TGCATATCAAGTACAAGCGGATCCACTAAGTATACAAGTATAAATGACTGGAAAATACATAATGGATCATCTGATCATGATCGAACAAGTACATGTCTGAATATCACATATAAGACTGTCAATGATGCTGAAAGATACAACAGATCACTGATATCAAAGACTGATCCCAAAAGGTACCAACTGAACATGATGGAAAATGATGGTACTACATTGCAAACTCAGGTGTCAGCATATAGAATGTCACCATGAATGACTGCAACATATAAGGTGGAGTGGTATCAACTAGCAGCAACAGTTGCAACTGTCAAGTGAACCAATGAATTCTGATACAACCTGAGGTCTTCATCGACCGCCGTGGTACATTTCTACACCATGGGAATAAATGATCTGAAGTCGACCATGTGAGAAATCATTTGATTACCGGTCATTAATGTATACCGTTAACAAACGCGAGACTACTCACCGATAATGATAATGAGCGTCAAGGTACCCAGTACAAACTAACAAGTGTGAATAAATGAGCTGGAGTCGAACACCTGTAAGAATCTATCGATCACGAGACAATGATGGTTTCCCACTATCGATAGCGAAGGATCTGCCACTAATGACTACAAACCCCAAGGTACCGCCAAATGGACTCTAGATCTTTGCCCCAGAGCAATGAGTCAAAGCCGATAGGGAAAGATCCGCTAGAAGGAAGGCATTAAGTCATCCTTCATCAATCTAGCGCGAGTGTAACCCGTAGGCCAATAATGTGGAAGGAATCGGATGAAAAAAAGATGTAGTAACCGAACCGAAGTACGTTTCTGGCGTACACAAGATGTAGCTAGTGCACGACAGAAACCCTCTGAACCAACCAATAATGAAAGCTGACACAGAGGCAAGGTATCCACCAATAGGGTCAAATGGAAACAAAGGTACTGCACGAATCCCAATGTGTGATAATGTAAGCTGACGTCGAACACAAGGGAAACCACTCAGTCAAAGACCCATGATACTGATCGATGCTGAGCACAAGGTAACCTATCATTAATGAAAATAGGGCCAGGGTGTAGCTCTAGGGCTTTCCTCAAAGCAAGATGTCGTCGTCGATAAGGACAAGTCCCACCAGCAAGAAGTCAATGGGGACCTTCTCAAACCGGCACGAGTAAAGGACCAATATAACTGATGTGATGATAGACATGACACTGACAACCATGATGGCCAACTGAAAAATGAGTCAAGAGACACCGCAGAGAGGCCGACTCAGGCTAACTTCCCTTGAACAAAAGCATGACTCAATGTGACTATGGCAGCATATGATGAATCTGTATAAGTTCATCATGCAGGAGGCACGGACGAACCCTCCATATGATTGGAATAGATAACCAGTCGGGGGAGAACTGACCCAATAACAAGGTTAAGGCATACCTAAGTCAAACTAAATCCCACCCAAGCAGAGGAGACTTTCTTTGAGTGCTTTGTTCAAGGGTGACACGACTGACTCTAGCTGCCAATAATAGATGGAAATACTGTCTCGTTGCCGCTCTTTTTGGAATATTTAATTTTTTTGTCTTTTTCTATTAAGCTCGAAAAAGAATAAAAGAATGCTATGGTATAGTGGAAAGAACGAGTGTCGATGAAACAAATGATCTAGTTCCTGGGAGTGGAACATTCCTATGCTCAATGCAGGGAGGCGAAAATTAGTCAGTGACACTCAAAGGTGTGTTCCTTCCACGGGTCAAGGGGTGTCAAGTTGCAGAAGTCAAAGGTATGCAAGGTTGATTTTGCAGATGTCATGGTCAAAAGTTGGCTTAAACACGAGTCCAAGTGAAGTCGGCTCTATGCCAAAAGGTGCAAATGGTCAACATGCAATGCAGTAGTACAACTCAACACAAAGGAGCCTCTAGGGTATAAGGTTAGAACAAAGAGAAGAACCTAAGAGGAATGAGTCTTCAACGCATAAGTCATGGCGGGACTATAGACGACTCCCGAGCCTACTCAAATAGAAGCAGCATGGGCAACAAATTTCAGTGAGGTGCTAACTACAATGCCCATGTAAAGGATGGCTCTACCATCGTGTCATGATTTTAAAACTCGGCGAGTGAAGATGGCTTACGAACCGTAACACGATGGGGTCGACCCTATGGAAGATGTATCGGCAGATGGAGGCTAGTATGAATAATGCAACATATAAATGATGTCCCTAACCTATATGCCAGTGAAAAAACGATACCTGCCGTGACGGGTCAGCAGTCATGGAACCATCTCGAAAAAGTCGAAAATGTCCAAAATGCCCTGAAAAGCAAACTAATCTCGACACTCCAAGCTCCCAAGTTAAAAGTCACATGAAACCAAACAAAATAAAATTTTGAAAAAATTTTGCATTTTCAAAACTTATAAAAAGGATTTTGGACTCACCATTGCTACCGTTTGAGTTGGAGAGCAAATACTTGGAGCAAAAGGAGAAAATTTCTTGTGTGTCAATTTCGATCGTTCAAATTCTTCAAAATCTTCCAGGTAACCCTTACGCTTAGCTTGCAATTCATTGTGACTAGTTTTAAGATTTTCCATTGATGTTTCACCGTTGAACTATTGTTCAAAATTTCGCCACGACGTATACATGGGTTGATAATATGAAACCCGCGTACATGCAGGCCCTATATGCAACTGTGTATACAGTAACCTGCATATACGACGTGAGCTAACTTAAATGAAAACTAACAGTTGAAACTTCAATTTTTTCTCAGGATTCCGATCACATGGCGTGAAAGAGAACATGCAGTAGTTGATAATGAAGTTATGAATGATCCTCAAGCCTTAGATGCTTTACGAGGATGCGGCTTGCTCAAATTCTTCAAACTGCCGAACATGAAAGCCAATGTGCGACTGCTTGAAATGCTCATTGACTATTGGAATGTTGATGTGGAAGCCTTCATGATTGATTAGATGCCACTCAGAGTGGAAGTGGAGGACATATATTTTATCACGGGCCTTTCCCGAAGGGGAGAGGTAGTACAGTCTCGGGGCAGGACACGGAGTAGCCTCACCATAGAGGACTATGTACAGATATACTGCCCATGTCACCCCAAGAAAGTTGGGAGCCAGATCTCCATTGCACACGTGGAGAGTTTATCACTAAGGATCATCTTATTCACCATAGCTCCAGTGAATGGATCATCCTCACTGCATCAGGAATCACGGCTCAACATGAGTGTGGCAGTGGATGGTCTCACTACAGTGTTTGACTGGTGTACTCCTCTTCTGGCTAGCATGAAGAACCAGCTCACTTCCATTAAGAGGGGACAGACCAAAAACTTCGGCTACGGGACTATCTTGTGCACCTTCTTCTTCGAGAGGATTCCCGCACTCCGCCCCAGGGTAGCAGTTTCCATCAGCACCCCACGCGATCCGCGCATGGGTCGGTGGGCTGATCTGATGAAACGTCTAGGGGGTTGGGAGGTTCCTAGGACTGCATCCGACGATGATTTCTTCACCTGGTGGGATCAGCAGATCATCACCGTAGACAACTACCCCTATGCCGGGCTGGACTCCCGAGGAGATCCTGACCTAGAATTACCGCTGAATGCAGCGTGGGGTGAGATCAGTAAGAATTTTTTGATTTTATGATTTTTTGGATTTTTCAAATATAATAATGCATTTTGAAAAATATTTTTTTATGAGATTCAAGTGACTAATATGATGATCATGATCTAGACATTGGGCTGGTATGACCAGATGGACTCCCACGACACAAACGACGCGGCCGAGGAGCCGAAGAGGCGGCTGCCGAGACGAAACGGACTCTACACAATGTCCAGCGACACCTGACGAGACTGAGCTGTCGAGTACCGATGGCTGCTATAGAGGACCTTCCGGAGGATATGCAGCGTCATGTGGTTGGCATGCCACGTGACTGGGTTCACAATTTTCGGCGTGTAGCCAATGCAATAGTTAACTACATGGCTGCTCATCCTGAGCCGGGGCATTAGATATGCCGGACATGATTATGGGCATTTGAGTCCCAATTTTGTATATTTTTTGGACGACATATGTACACTCGAGATACTTTTATGATGATATATATATATATATATACAGTTTGACTTTTTGATGCTTTGATTTTTATGATGAATGATTGATGTGCCAGTCTAATGCTTGCTTAGCGATAGAATCAACTAACCAATTTTGAGATCTTGGAATGTGAAAATAATTAATATAAACAAATGATCTTTGCAACAACTTCACTCTTAAATACTGTCGATATAAACATGGATCCCTTACCCGATAAATGTTATTTAATTGAGACACTATCAATTAAGAATCGAGATACACTACTAACGAGTCGATCCCATAAGAGATTGCCTCGGATAGTAAATTAATAATGACAATATACTCAGCCATATTATTCCAAGCAGGACCAATGCATACGCCTCTTGATACCATCAATTGACCAGTTGGATAGTAAAGTACCCAAGCTGCGGAAGCGAGATTCCGAGTGTGCCGACTAGCACCATCGACAAACCCAAAATAGACCAAGTCATCCATCAACACCTGCAACAGCAGACCAAAAAGTGTTGACATCACGAAGCTCTCGATAATATATGTACAAATATACATAATATACAAAGAAGCCATTGCCTAATTTCTACTTAAACAAAGTACTTCTTTAGGTAGAGCCCGTTTCGGGGCTCCGCCAGCTTGTTTCCTTCAAAGTCGATTAACTCATACGACCCTTTTTCTAAAACTCGTTTAATAATGAAAGGACCGTACCACATAGGCTTAAACTTGCCTGCCCCTAAGGCGTCTTTATCTTAGTCATAGACCAAGACAAGGTCTCCTTCATAAAAGACTCGAGGACAGACAGATTTATCATACTGTGTTTTTACCCTTTTCTTATGGGCCTCATTCATCGTGGCGGCATCTCGACGCTGCTCATCGAGATGTTCCAAGTGAAGGAGGCGCTCTTCGAGACTCGAAGTCTCTGGAAGAAGCTCTACAACTAACTTGAGAGATGGAATTTCACATTCGATGGGAAAGATAGATTCCATCCCGTAAACCAAATGAAAAGGCGTAAAACCAGTAGCAGTCTTTACGAAGGTCCGGTATGCCCAAAGAGCCGAATACAATATGACATGCCAATTGGACCGATTTTTATCTATTGTCTATTGGAGTATCATCTTAAGAGTTTTATTGACTGCCTCGACCTGTCCATTGGCCTGAGGATAATAAGGAGATGAATGCTCTTGACAGAAACCTAATTTAAGAGCCAATTCAAACATGAGTTGATTCTGGAAGTGACTGCCATGATCAGTGATAGTCTCTCTTGGGACACCAAATCTTGAGATAACTTGATTGAAGAGAAACAAAGTTGCCATCTCACTATCATTTTTATAAGTGGGCATGGCTTCGGCCCACTTCATAAAGTAGTCTACAACCACAATAATATACTTGTGATTTGCTGCTGAAGGCGGATTACAAGTTGTAAAATCAATACCCCACTTAGTAAAAGGACCGACTGTGACAACTGGAAAAAGAGGAGCTGGATGAGCACGCATCTTTCGAGTAAAGATCTGACAAGGGTGGCAACGTTTGACCGCTTCCACACAGTATTTAAAAGATGAAGGCCAAAAATATCCAGCACACAAGATGCGTTGGGCTGTAGCAAGACCTGATAGATGACCACCACAAGCTCCACTGTGGCAATCATTAAGCACAGACTCTGCTTCCTCCAAGGTTAGACAGCGCCAAAGGATTGAATCAACCCCTCGATGATATAAGGTATCACCAATGATAACATAGTTCTTAGCCAGGTGACGTAATTTACGACGTTCATCCATGGAGAAAGTAGAGGGAAACTTCGAAGTCTGGAGATAGACAATGATATCTCCATACCAAGGGTTGAGTGAAGAGATGA
>APFE030510873.1:169411-186397 GCA_000404065.3 Pinus taeda
GGCTCAAATAATAAATCACGTGCTCAGTGAGAGCATCGTCCTCCTGAACCAGAACCATACCAATGGTTGATTCTGCTACCGCGAGATATAAAAGGAAGTCTCTGCCATAATCCGGTGGACTCAAAAGTGGGGTAGAGACTAGTGCCTTAAGAAATTAGCCTTCCCTTGAAGACTATGAAGTTGACGAATTGAGGACGAGGGAGGAAACCGAACTATTGCCTCAACCTTGAAGGGATCAACCTGAATCCCTTCATTTGACACAATGAACCCTAACAACCGACCGGACGTAACCGCGAAAACGCACTTGTTGGGATTCAACCGGATTTTATAAAAATGACATCGTTCGAAAACCATTCAAAGGTGGCTAGGGTGATCAGTCCTCTTTCGAGAATGAGCAGCGAGATCATCTAAGTATGCTTCGATGATATGCTTAATGTCATGGAAAGCATATGACATGGCCCGCTGAAAAGTAGCTCCAACATTTTTAAGACCAAAAGGCATCTTTCTATATGCAAAGGTACCCCAGGGACATATAAAGGCCGTCTTATGTTGGTCTTTAGGACGGATAGAAATTTGATTATAACCAGAGAATCCATCCATGAAGGAAAAAATCTCATTACCCACACTTCGTCGATAATCTGATCAATAAATGGCGTGGGGTAATTATCCTTAGGACAAGCCTTATTTAGGTCCCTAAAATCAATGCATACTTGGATTGTTCCTTGCTTTTTATCTATATGGACTGGGTTATAAACCCAATCAGTAAGAGGAACAAGGTATATAAAACCCACCTTTAGCAGCTTCTCCACTTCCACTTTGATAGCTGCTGCTTTCCTAGGGTTGACTGGCCGAAGCCTTTGATGGACAGGTTTGGCGTTTTCATATGTCTTTATCTCATGTTGGACTATAGATGGGTCAATGCCAGGCATTTCGTCATAAGACCAAGCAAATACATCCTGAAATTATTTAAACAGGTCAGTGTAAATTTGAATTTCTTCAGGGAAACACTAAATTCTGATGAAGAGATTCTCGATTGTGTTACGGTCCCTAGAGATGTTTATAGGTTTTGTTTTTGAAATCATCGACATATTACCTTCGGCAAGAACGTGTGTTGGAGCCAAAGGGTTTGACACCGTACAGACATCACTAGAACAAAGCTCGGAGAATCTAGACTCTACCTCCTGCAATGGAGGAAGAAAGTATGAACGATGGTGTAAATCTTCCCAAGGTCGATCGATACCCATCATTGCTTCAAGAATTGCTTCTTCCGATGGTAAAACTGAATCTAAGCAGTTCAAAGCAGAGGTAGAATCAAGGCTCCAAGCGGGGACCACATCGCCATCTAACTCATCTTCAGAAAAAGGAGTAGAATGGTCATCTGCAAACTTCACGATAGACTGATATCTAAGCTCAGTTGCAGATATAGGAAATGCCATTCCATTCTCTTGTCCTTCAACTAATGTGGTCATAGGTGAAGGCAAGGTCCAGGGGTCTGAAAAATAACGAGTTCGAAAGAGCCCATCTCGAGAAAACTCCCTAGATGATGAAATGGCATTGATTTTAGCGATAGGAGAGGGAAACTCAAAAGTACCCATCAACGAGGAATACATCCCTACTCCTAGATTCTCAGTAGGCGGGCGAGGGTTATCCACTCAAGGAACAGTAGAGTCAGAAGTTGCTTGAGGATCAACTGGACAATAATCTAATTGATCCACCTTTACGATTTTCCCCTCATGAGGAAAGAAAATAACACGAAACAGAGTCGAAACAACGGCGTCCATTTCATATACCCAGTTCCTTCCTAGGATGAGATTATAATCTAGGTTAGCATCTATGACTTCTACTTCAATATTAATGACCTTCCCCCCAACACATATAGTAAAGGCCGGGATAATCCCATCTGGCTTATGAGAATGGCCATCGAATGCAGTCAAGAAGGTAGGTGAAGGAACGGCCAAAGGCAATCCAATAGCCTTCCAACATGACATCGACATGATGCACGTGGAAGCTCCTTCATCAATAACGGTTCAAAAAATGTTAATTTTCCGGTATGTAGACTTTATTTGAAAAGCCATGTGATGAGGGAGTCGCTTTTTGACATTTAACATGACGAAAGTGAGAACTAAAGAATTAGTTGGATCTACTGCCCCAATTGCAGAAAGTAAAGCACTTCTCTGAGCCGGACATGACTGGAGAACCTCTAAAGCGGACATGGCGCACGGACTCCGAGCCAGATCCTCCACAATGGAGTAATTCTGGGCAGCCCTAGCATTAGGATTAATCATCGCGCATTTAGCGGAACCTTTCGGTATCCGTGGTATAGTCTCGACAGGGGGTCGCTCGATATGAAGGTCAGTAATTCCTGGAATAGCCTTATCCTTGGAGGTTTCGGCTTCACCATAATCACATGACCGAGTAGCCACATGGACGTTAGAACCCATCATGAAAACATTCGATGATTTTTCCCCTTTCTAGTTGCCCCCTGCGGAGGTCCCAGGGTTTGAACTTGCGCCAGCAAGAAGTTGCTGCCCTTGGGAAAAGGGTTGGTTAACACGGCTTGGGAACTAGAAGTCCCTTGCTACCCTAACAAGTGCTGAGTGTCTTCAATCTTGGGGCAAAGATGAGTTAAATGGTCTCCACCACACAACTTGCATGGAAACTTGACTTTCTTTTTCGACTCATTTCTACCTCCACCAGCATTATTGCCGAATTTGTTTGCATCAGGCTTCCCATCCTCGTTCTTTTTCTTACGTCGTCCTTTCTTTTTCCCATTGGAATTTTGACTTCCTTTGGGATTATCAGATTGGACGGCATTAATCGAAGAAGTTTGGGAACCGGAAGGGTTAGACGATGTGACTTGGTTGTTAGAAGTAGTTTGTAAAGACAATTGTTGCAATTGGTTCAACAAGTTCATCGTATTTATGTCTACTACCCCAACAATACCATCCGTGTGGGGACCTGGCTTCGGCTTAGCTACGTCAACCTTAGACCCAAGAGCATCTGGCAAGTACTTTTGTAGGATCTCGGACTGAGAGTAGATCAGTTCTAATTGCTGGGCCCTAAAAATGGCTTGCTCCTCGGAATAGACCCCAGACATGGAGACATCCTTGGAGATCTCAGGTATCAAATACTTCAAGAACCACTCGAGACGGTACTCCAGAGGGATTTCGGCTTTAATGAGCCTCTTTCTCCGTCTCCATTCATGAATGTGATCGGAAATGTGGGTTGCCCTATCCTGACGAAAAGTAGCAAGTAGTTCGGTTCCGGCATCATACCAGACAGGCAACTGAAAATGGTTCAAAAAAATGTTAGCTAAGTCGGTGAATGATGTAAAGCTGCCCCCAGGAAGCTCTATATACCACTTAGCCGCATTTCCAGTCAAGGTGCATTGAAATAATCTCAACCTAACTGAGTCATCGATCAGGGAGTTCGATGAGCACCATAAGTGGAACGTGGTTACGTGGTCGTCCGGATCCTCACCACTTTTCCCTTCGAATTTTGGAATATCCGAAGGGAGTTTAGTTGGGACCAGAGGCCAGGCCAGATTATACTTGATTGGGTCGTTAGTTAACTTGGTGAGGTCTGGCAAGTTTAACGTTGCCAGAAACGGAAGTCTAGGCGGAGCTTGGGGATTCCACCCTGACTGGGCGGCACTCCTGAAGCTCTGAAAAGATTGGCCTAGATTTTGGAAGGCACAAGGCTGCCCGAAGTAACCAGTAGAACCCACTGAGCCAAAAGGCAGGCCTTGTGACCCAGCAAAACTCAGAGTTTGACCAACTCCGGCCGTATATGCACCATACCCAGCAAAGTTTCCTCCTAAAGGATTGTAAGGAGTTGACAACCCCTGATATGGATTCCAAGCCGAAGCTAAGGGAGGAATACTTTGGAATGATCTAACCGTGTTATACAGCCTATTCGCATATTGGCCGAAGAATGGATTCCCAGTTCCGGCACTACTAAGCCCAGGGTTATTGCAACCTTGGAAAGGATTTTTGCTTTGTCCTAGCGAAGAAAAAGGCATAGATCCTATCGTAGGGTTGGAATGTGGTATATGACCACTTCCAAATGGAAAACCTTGGAACGAAGTCGACCCACTCATCATGGACATGGCGGCCCCGAACGGAGCTGAAGGAATGCCCTGTGAATGGGCGCCAAATGGGAAGTACCCAGAACCAAAAGCATTTGTTTGGGAATTTCCACTCATGGACGGAATGGAGGTAGACCCAAGAAAAGACGTGCTATAAAAAGATCTGAATAAAGAGATGGAGGGGATGGAAATAGTTCCACCCCCTTGTACAGATATGGGAGTCTGCACAGTTGTAGCACTTGTAGAAGCCATGCTCCCAGTAGTGGTCATCGAAGGTAAGCGCGTAGCGTAACCTGGACTTGACGGTCTATGCGTCGGAGTCCCAACGTATTGCAATACATGTGGATGACCGGATGGTAGGGGAGAATTCGGAGCCGCTAGTGACTCTGAAAGTTCTTCTACCTCAATATTATCCTCTGCTTGTAAGCGAAGTTGAGAAAGAACTGGAGTGTTCCTCTCTTGTTCCACGGAAGTACCAGGCCTTGCTTCAATACTATTGCTCCCGAGGGGAGGATCAATCCCCGATGCATCAATTGCAGTGGGATGAAACCCACCGGTATTATTACCTCTGCGCCTTCTCGGAGAAGGTTCTAAACTTGGTGGTGAGAGACCACGAAGTCTTCGAGACCGTCTAGGAGATCGGTCAGCCACTTTGAATTCTTTGTTTAAAATCTAGCTAAAGACTCAAAAAATTTCAAGCTAGGCCAACTAAGAGGACAGAGCACCCACTATAAAGTCCCTAAAGATACAGCCAGTCAAACAACTTCCAAGTATTTCCGCTCCGGGTGATTAGGATCGGACACCAAAATACGAGAAAGTGGAAAATAAAGGGCCTTCTGAAGATAGTCTGGGATGATGAGGGCCCAGGCCTATCAGCGAAGGTATTAGAGGAAGTTACGCTGACCTCTTAACAAGAGTCTGTGCCAGTGCAAGCCCCCAAGCTTCGTAAGGGTGCCCACCAGTAGTGCTGTTGAGAGTGATACGAAGTCGATCTCAGGTGCCATGGGATTCCCTTCCGCAACCACCTATGTAGTTCCCTAGGAGTGGCAACTATGGATACCAAATCATCATAGAAGCCAAGTGGAACAGTCATGAGGTAAGTTCAGACAAGTAGGAGAGGGGGTATCTCTCTTCCCTGTCTTCACAGACCCTCGTGCTTAACTCCCAGATCCGGAGCTTTCCTGGTCTTCCTAAAGCTATTGGATTTTCTCTCGTTAATCAGACTCCTATGTTTGACGTTTAATATGGCCTTGGAGAGTTAACTCTCCACTCACCTAATCCAAGGCCCTAAAATCCTAAAACTTGTTTGTGTATTTAACTTAAAAGAAAAGAGTTCTAGTTGATTTTAGTTAGTGCTTGATTTTAATGGTTGTTCTTTAAATCAAAGGATGATGGAAGTGAAACTAGTGGTGTTTTTTCAACGCAAAAGAAATTAATAAAACCTAACTATATGCATATGCACTTCGTCATTGTTTTTCGATGAAGAGTAATTTCTACAGGGTTCGAAAGGAAACTTCTAATGAAACAAACTTTTCTTTTCTTTTCTTTTCATTCACACTTCACACTCAAAAGTTAACAAAACTATTTTATGCCTAAAGAGATTCAAATCTATCCTAATGCAACACTAAATGCTCGATGCAAGATTGAAAACAAGAAATGAAAGTTGCTTTGTTTATCGAATTTTTCTTTTGCCACTTACAATATTTAGATAGAATATGAGATGCTAAAATTCACTTCGTCTAAATACAAAAAGAAAAACTCAAGATAACATAAAGCACTTTCACTCTCTAAAAGGAAACTAAATGAAAAGCAAGTTCAAGAAAGCAAAACAAAAACTTTTCAAAAAGTTCTCTTCAAAGTAGCAACAAGAGTCTTTTTGAAAATGCTCTCAACAAAAACTGAAACTTTGCGATTGAAACAACAAGCAAGAAACAATTTTGCAAGTTGACACCCTACAAAGAATGAAAACTCAACAAAACAAATGTGCTTAAAAAGGCTTTTTGACAATCGAGAGCGGCAAGGAAAGCTTTGGTAACAAAGACCAAAAAAGATCAAAAAGACAATTTTAAGAAAGTATCAAATGACAACTTTGATGATACAAAGAAGTAGATGGTCATAAAAAGCGATTTCGTTAAGCAAACAAAAAGTCACCAAAAATCAAAGTTGAACACAAAGATTGATAACAATCTTTCTGCTCTGATAACTCAGAGCAGCCAAGATTCCAATCAAGAAATCTTGCGTGCTTTTAGCAAAAAGATGATGATGCTTGCAAACACAAAAGAAGACCAAAACTGCTTATAATTAGAGAGAAATCGGAGTAAGGACGCTTGCTGTAACACATACAACTGATACTGACAAAAATGACTGTTTCAAACTGACTAAAAACACCAAACAAACTTCAGAGACATAAAAATTTATAAATACTGAAAGTTGCAAGATATACGCAACTGTACTTAGTGCAGACTGCGTGTATACGCCACTGTTCCTGAGGAAACCTATGTATATGCGGGTTTACTTCAGACAACAAGCGTTTATACACTTCTATAACTAAATAAAATAGCGTATATATAATATTTCAAGAAAAATAAAAAACAAACTGAAGAAACTGGCAAAACTCAGAAGTCAAGAACAGACCATACAGTAATAATAAACCAGCAAGCTGCTGAGCCCTGATAGGCTTGACAAACACCCAAACTAGGAACAACAAGAGTGTTGTCCCTAGTGGAGTCGCCAATTCTGTTGAGGGATTTTATCCCCTAGGGCTTTTGGGTGGAACCCTAGCAGACTGAAAGTTGTCTAAACAAGAAACATGCATACACACAGCCATTATGCTGCAAAAGCTAATTCTAAGGTAAGAAGGACGGTACCTTCAGGTCCTACGTTCGAGTAGTTTCCTCAAAGTTCCAAACCCTTCTTCAACGTCCCTTTCGCTCCTTTGCCCTGCAAAACAACAATTCCAAAGAATGCAGCAGTATATGGACAAAGATTTATACAAAAATCATCTTTATGTTATAAAAGAAGGAAGTTAGTTATGAACTTTAAACAACCATTCTCACATGAATTCAAACATGAACATCATAAACATAAAGAAGAATCATATCGGGAATCAAGACGTGTTTCTTTATTATAGACAATAGAAAGTACAAAAAGAGTAATATCACCTGAGCAACCTTTGCAGGCTCCAAGCATAGCCTCCTTCCGGATCCGTCCCGCCTCAAGCCTCTAGCATATCTCCTTCCAAGACTCACTCCTTGATGCCATAACTAAGGGATGAACATCAAATCACAAGGAAACAAGGGTTTCCTGTACAAATGGGGGGAGTACAGAAGGCACAAGGGTCTTTAGACCTGGTCAGGGGGAAAATCTCAGTATAATAACCTTTCTCTCTCTTCTCTCCTCCCTTAGGCCTTCCCTTTGATGTCTTTTTATACCAATTCCAAAGTAGTTTTTTAGTTAGGAATTGGTTGGGAATAGTTGAGGACACGGGCACTAACAGGTGATCAGCAGGTAAAACCCGCGATCTCCACTCGAAAATAAGGAGTTTTATATTTTTTTAAGTGTTTTAATACATATACGTGGGTTGGGTATATATGGACCCGCGCATACACGCGTTTAACTCAGGGCAATGTCGCATACAGGGAATAAAACACTGTTTTTTAGATTTTGGACCAAGTCTGGAAGGAGGGATTGCCCTAGGCCATGAGTGCAGCATCACAAACCATAATAGTGAGATTTGGAGCTATAACAGAAAGGTGGGGTACAGGACTGACTCCTTTCCCTTCGTCCCATGAGGGCGTCAAGTATTGAACTTATTGGTGATCAAACATGACACATAATTCCATACCAGAAGTTGGGTAGCCTTGAGGAGAACCGCTCGCACCATGATCTAGCCTAACCCCCTTTGAATCAGGTTTCTTACGCACTCTGGTTTTGGACTGTAGGGTGGTGAAGGATGCTAAGCTCCTAATATGTCAACTTTCTATGTATCAATGTAAGAGATTAGTGGGTGTTATTGGAATCCCATCCCATTGATCCTACACCTAACTAAAAATATTATTTTGGCGCTGGTGCCCAAGTGGGCTTAATCTATTGAGTTAAGTTATTAATGTGGATTGTTTCAAGTCTTAGCTTGCTAGTGATAACCAAGCTCACATTCTATTAGGGTGTGTGTGTGAAAAATGTGTCAAGTAGATGAGCTAATTAAGCATGTTTTTATGATGCCAATGGTATTGAAAATAAAGTGCACAAAATGTAAATAGTATTGAAAATGAATAATAAAATGAACAACAAACTAAAGCACACAAACCCCCCACCTGAGAAGGAAATTAAGCAATAAGAATGGTGGAAAACAAGAAAATCAAAGACACCAAAAGGATTGGACAAGATATCTAATGTCTAAGGGACTAGGATCTAAAGGAAAAAATATGTTGAAAGTGGTGCAGAAAACCAAGAAAAAACAGAGGTGAAAATGTTGGAAAAAGAAAAGAAATAATATATAAAAGCAATGATACACAAGGGGATCATAGGGGGAAAAAACAAAATATTCTAAAGTGAATAAAACCAGTCTAAAATGTCTACAAAAAAATGAGAATAGTGTTGTAAAATAATGGCTGAAAATGCTACAGAGTATACTCAGCGAGTCAAAAATTGTCTTCCTGAATGATAGAGGTGCACTCTAAAACCTAGGGTTATTTTTACTTCCTCAATGGGAAACTAATAAGTGTATATAGGCCTATATAAATCAATAAATAATAAAAACCCTTCACATAACACACACAACTATCTCAACAAAATCTGGAAAAGATGATTTTTTTTTTTGAAAAATTTCAAAATGCAGAAACAAACCTAAAAAATGTGCCTAGGTGTAGATTTTGGGATTAAAAGTGTGTTGCAGGTGCAAAAAGGTGGCCAAAAAGTGTGCTTTATTCTCGCTTCTTATACTCGGTAGATCTGACCCATATTGTGTCATCTCTTATTCGGCTAGTACCTATAACATATGAAAAGATGTGAAACCCCAACAAAAAGATAGAATTTTCCCCAAGATAGAAGAAATATTAAAACAAAAATTGAGAGGAACAAAAATTCTGGAAACACTGAGAATAATGGAAATGACAATCACTAAGGTTCTGAACTAATACACCAGTGGAGTAACCATTTGTTGACAACTATGTAGCTAAAGACCCAATGGAGTGGTCATTTATTTGTGTGAAGTATTTATGCAACCGAGCAAAAACCACTTTCTTTAGTTATAGATGGTTTATAGCCCTAACAACAAAATATGGTTTCTTCTATGCTTTAGATTGATGAGCCTCATCATTGGGTAATTATATGGACCTTAATACACCTCCTATCTTGTTCAAATCAACTCTTCTAATAATTTATTACATATTTTAATTATATTTTACTTAATGAGGTGAGTCAAAGCGAGATATTATGCCTAGTGGACTAATGTGCATTGATTGCAGGTTTTTGAGAGAAATTCATGGAAATTTTGGCTAATTAAGGGCTGAAACTCGAATGAGACAAGGAGGAGAGGTTGTAGGGGATACATACTCCTCATTTACTCCTCACTCATTTGAATATTCCTCCATCAAATCACACTAGCGCGGAGTTACAAGTAGCCAAGTCATGAAGATCAAAAGGCAATTGAGCCAGTGACAGGTAAAGAGCCAGTTCATCTCGAGTTTGGGAGTTGAGCCTCCCTAGATTTAAGGAAGTCATTGGAGACTTCAGTTGTATAAATAAGAAGGCCTAGAGCCTCATTGTGATTCAAATTTTTGATGTAAAAACACTAGGCATTTTTGAGTTGAAGACTTGTGGAAGACATTGTTATGTAATTTTTTGATTTGTTAATGAGAATGAGAATTTCCTTGATCCAGCACTGACTTTACTCAGAGGGTTGAAGCTCTTGGGTTAGGGCCTAACCCTAGCAGCAAAGGCTCCTCTTCTTGTATTTGTATGCTTAGTTGATTTCATAGATTAATGGTTGAATTGTCTTTAGCATTATTTCATTACAAGTAGTTGTGGATTTGTGCTTCCATTTGTGCATTGCTTCATCATTAGCTTAGGAATATAAAGGAGCATCAAAAAGTTGTTATAGGTGTATTTGGCCTCACTCTTCCCTTAAGGGACCATGGTTTGAGGAAAGAAATCCTATGCATTCCTAAAAAGACAAAATTCTGATTTCTCATGGAATTTAGGGTTTTATGTTACCTAGGTCAGGATTTTACTAGTTTTCAAGAATAGGATTTAATTGTCATTTCTGCTACTTCAGTCTTACATTATATTTCATCAAGATTTCATATTACCCTCAAATTTTTTCCTTGCACGAAATATGTAGCTAGCTCATGAAATTTTGTTTTCCTTAGTTAATTGAAATCCTTCTTGTTTACATGATTTATGGATAAATGTCAATGATTGATGTAGTGTAGGAGTTTCAACAGTACAGAGAGCTTTCATGATCAACAACCCCATACAAGCCTCATCCATCCATGGTTATCACATTCCTTCACTAAATCCCTCATGAAATTCATCATTCCATAAGAATACATCTCTAAGCTTCTTGAAAAAATCCAACCATCTCACACTTCTATTCTTGAGTTCTGAAGGAGTCATAGGAACTCTCTTGGTTCATTTCACTCACCATTCACCTTTCCTAAGACTTACATCACCTTCCAAATTCCTCCTCTTTCTCTCGGCTGTATCCTATAAGAATACATGGGATCCTATAGGAGCATTAGGACATCTTGTAGGTTGACCTGTAGTGGCTTGTTTTAAGGCCGAATTGTGGAAAAAGCCCCTAGGAAGCTAGAAAAGGACCCCTACTTGCCTCCCAAGCCATCTCACCATCCACCATCATCCCTAATCCACCTACCACATCACTAAAAGAAGTTAGCTTTCACAAAAAAAAGACAAAAAGGAAAAAAGAGTTATTTTGTTCATTTACATGCACAACAGTAGAATGTTTGATGTTTCAAATTGCATGCCTACGACAATAGGATTGCAATATGATAATTTATCATTCTCTTAAAGAAACTCCTCTTAGAAATTAGATTAGATGAATGATGTGTTTAAGCATTTGATTTCAGTCATTTTCCTTACTGCAGTAGACAAGATTTATTTTAGTGTAGATTTCCCTTTTTCTTCATTGGTAACCAAGCTTCTTCTAAATCAATAAGAGTTTAGTTTGAAAAACCTCACTAGACTATCATCAGATTAGCAGTGACAAAGAGAGGAACCATCACATTTACTTGTGTGTACAACATTGTCACCTCGAATTTTGTACAAACCCCGGGTTGATAAGGTAAAGTTGGTAGCCCCAGGAGTTGTAGCATTCTTGCTGCAATACTAGTGCTCATCAGTTTTTAGTGCCATTGCTAGGGAGGTGTCTAAGTAATATGTGACTTTGGCTTTCTTTATTCCATTTCTTATCTCTAACATTCTACTATTAGCTTCATTTCCACAAAATTAATTTATTTTTCTTTCTTTTCCATTCTGGAAGTGAGATTTCATTCAAGCGGTTAGCTTTCATTCAGTTAGTTAGTTTCCATTCAGTTTGTGATTTCAATTCTGCAATTATTCTCAAATCTTGAAAAAAAAACAAAAGAAAAGAAAAATACTTCTTTCATGCCTCATAGGAATAGGGATAGCTTAGGAAAATTTCTACCAAACACCCCCACCACTTCAAATAGCCAACCTTCCCTCTTCTTCAGTGGCTGTGAATTGGAGGACCCCTTAGGTGAACAATCAAAGATATTTGAAGAGCCTACAAGGGGAGAGGAAGAATGAGAACCCATTCCAACTAACCTAAAGGCTAAAAATAGAAATCACAGAGGAGATAGAGAAAGAATTGATGGTGCCTTTCCCATTAGAGAAACTAATGGGGATACCAAGATGAAAAGCATAAGCCCCTCTTCTCTTCCTCATTTCCATGTCCTAACCTCAAAAGATCCATACACTTTCTTATTTGAGTTTTCTGTCATATGTAGAACTTATGATTACACCAGTGATGTGCAGAAGTTGAAACTATTCCCATCCCCTCTCAAGGATGCATCTTTGCGGTAGTTCATGGGTTTACCTAGGAATAGCATCACAACCTAGGCTCAGATACAACAACCCTTCAACAAAAATTATCAAGAATACTGTAGGTCCAAAGACACTAAAGAGTAAATTTTTAGGATGACCTTAGGGCATGATGAATCCTTAGAGGATTATGAAGAAAGATTCTAGCTTATCTACAGAAGGGATAGGTTCACACTTGATCCTAAGTCACTAAAGCTAGTCCTACTCAGAGGGGTAAGGGAAGATCTTCTAGATACCCTAAAGCTACTAGCAGGAGGGGACATCTACCAACTACCCTATGAAGATGTCAAGACTATCTTTAGGAACCATTCTAGGGAAGCTAGGAAAAAGGGTAGGGGTAGTCAACCAATGGCCAGCCCCTCCTCTTCCAATAAATCCATCAAAGGTGAAATTGCAAATATGCTGGAAAATTTCAAGAGTGAAATGCTGCAAACCCTTGGCCTATAGATGGACACTATGCACATTAAGAGAAAGCAGGAGGAAGCAAAGAGAGCCTTAGCCATTTTTTTCCCTAGATGCACAAGGAGGCACCCTAGGAATGAATGTCCATTGAATTTGATTGAAGTATGCTTAGTCTATGAAGAAAACCACTTCATAGACAAGTTCCCTTCTCTAATTGGACTAAAAGTTGTGTATCAGGGAACTGAAGGGGTGACTGAATAGCTCTGCTACATAAATTAAAGGAGGGCTCATGGGCCTTGGCCACACCAACAGAGCATGCAAGGGTCATCCCATGCATATTAGAATCCTAACCAGATGACATCCATTCTCTCTTAGGGGGGCCTTGGTCATCCCTCTTGGTCTACACCTCCTCCTTGGTATTTTTCACCTTGGTACCATTCCCAGTGGACCAACCAGTCATTTCAACCATATGCTCCACCACAATTTCAGTGGAATGCACCACCCTAGGGGTGGAGGCCCCCATAAAACAATGCTCTAGTTTTATTGCCTTCACCACCTACTCAACCACAAATTTTACACCCTGCTCCACCTAAACAACCTCAGATGTCCGCCCATCCAAATCCGAACCCAAACAATAGACATGCACAACAAGTGTATAGTGGAGAGACATCCTATCCTACTTATGTTGTGGAGATTCAAGAAATCAACCTGAGATCTGGGAGAGTACTCCCGGACAACCAACCTCCACCTCCACCTAGGGAGAGTGATGAGGAAAGAGAGGAAAGCATGCCTAGAGTAAATCCACCACCCTTTCTTGAGAGATTAACTCAACCAGTCCAGCCTACCCTAGAACATATTGAACTTCTAGGTGAATTGAAAACTCTATGTGTAAAAATTCAACTTCTCCAATCCATAAAGGATGCACCTATTTACAACACGTTTATTAAGGAGAAGTGCTTCAAACATCCAGGGAGGCGAAAAAGAGACACCCCTACCATTAATGTCATTGGAAAATTGTCAAACTTAATGTTGGGGCAGGTAATTTTCCCAAAATACTTGGACCCTGGAAGCCTTGTAGTAGATGTGCACATCAATGGCACCATTGTCCCACACACTTTGATTGATCTTGGGGTTGCTATTAATGTAATGACTAAGGACACCATGCTCAAGCTCAATCTCTAGGGTTCATTGAGAAAGACCACAACTTTCTTGCAACTTGCAGACTGTTCACACTGACCCCTGAGGGGATTGTTGAGGATGTGATGGTGTCCATTGACTCTTGGGAGTACCCTGCAGAATTCCTAGTTCTCCAGCCTAAGGCTAAGCTCACTGGTTATCCTCTCATCCTTGGGAGGACCTGGTTAGCCACTGCCAATGCCTTCATCAGTTGTAGGGTTGGAAATATGACTATAAAAAATGGGCATATGTCCAAATAGTTAGTCTTGTACCCTCCAGATCAACCATCTCTAGAACATGACTTACCTTTATGGCCGGAAGAGGAGGAAGAAGATGAAGTCTACTAAGACACACTCTATCCCTTAGAAATAGCCATGGGAGGAGGACAACCAGATGAAGATGATTTGATTGAACACATACTCCAAAGACCAACTCCCAACACCTTATCCTTAGAGGAAGTAGTAAAGGAAATGCATAATAACCATCAGATTGATCTATGATTAGCTTACTTGAACCCTACCTATGTCAAAACCATATAATTCGGACCTCAGAGAACTTTGAAAATCAACCCATCTCTTTTTGTACACCAAGAAAAAAAGTTGTACAACATGCTACAGGAACATTTGGATGCCTTTGCTTAGAGTTACAAGGAAATGAAGGGAGTTCACCCCTCAGTGTGTACTCACAATATTTATATCAAAGAAGGTTGCAAACTAGTCTGATAACCCCAAAGGAGAATGAATCGAGCTCTCAAGGATATAGTCAAAGAAGAACTACAAAAGCTGCTAGATGCAAGATTCATTTACCCTATCTCAGATAGTGAGTGGGTCTCTCCTTTGGTGTTGGTTCCAAAGAAAAATGGAAATTGGAGGATTTGTGTCGATTATAGAGAGTTAAACAAAGAAACAAAGAAGGACAATTTCCCTCTACCATTCATTGACCAAGTGCTAGATGGCCTGGTAGGAAGGTTTTCTTCTTTCCTAGATGGGTTTAGCAGGTACAATCAAATCCTGATTAGCCCTGAAGACCAAGATAAAAGCACATCCACTTGTACTTGGGGTACTTTCACCTATAGGGTCCTTTATTTTGGCCTATGCAATGCCCCTTCCACTTTCTAGAGAGCAGTCCTGACTATATTTTCCAAGCTAGTCCATGATGCAGTAGAAATTTATATGGATGATTTTACACCCTATGGGTTTGATTTCTAGAAGGCTCTATCTAACTTAGGTAAAGTGCTAAAAAAATGCATTGAAATGAACCTATCCCTTAGTCCCAAAAAATGTGAGTTCTTGATTTCTACAGCGACTGTTCTAGGTCATTCAATATCCCAGAAAGGATTGCAGGTGGACCCAAATAAAATAGGCATCATCCAAAGGGTCTAACCTCTGCAAAAGAAGAGAGATTTCAGAAGTTTTCTAGGTTTATCTGGATACTATCAGAGGTTTATAAAATACTTCAACAAGTTATCTTCTCCTTCATTGGGGTTATTGGCCAAAGACTAGAGTTTTATGGTCAAAAAGCTATGAAGAGGCCCTGGACACCCTAAAGGGCAAGTTGACCATTGCACCTATTCTTCGAGGCCCAAATTGGGCCATTCCTTTCCATATACATGTTGATGCCTCTCACAAAGCCATAGGAGTAGCTCTAGGCCAAATAGATGACAAGTTACCTTATGCCATTTACTTCCTCAGTAAGAATTTGTCAAAGGTCGAACTGAACTATACAATAAATGAGAAGGAGCTCCTAGTAGTTCTGCATTCATTGAACAAATTTAGGAATTATATTATAGCTTACCAAACATTTGTACATACCAATCATGCTGAAATTAAATATTTGATGAATAAACCTGATGTGGATGCCTAGATTATTAGATGGTTACTTTTATTGAAATAGTTTGATCTAACTATTATTGATAAGCCTAGCAAGGAGAATGTTGTTGCAGATTTTTTATCCATATTAACTTTGCCTGTAGGGGAGGAAGAAATTGTTGATGATCAGTTACTAGGTGAACACTTATTCACCATTTTAGTTCTCTCTCCATGGTTTTCTGACATAGAAAACTACTTGGCGTCTGCACAGTTCCTACAGAATTTGTCCTCTAAACAGAAAACCAAGATTGTGAAGAAGAGTGCTAGGATCAAATTCTGAGAAGATGTGTCAGGGAGAAGGAAGTCTTTGACATCCTTCTAACCTATCATGATGGGCCTTGTGGAGGTCACTTTGTAGCCAAGAGGAAAACATTCAAGGTGCTACAAGCTGGGTACTATTGGCCCACTCTTCATCAGGATGTGAGAAGGCATACTAGTAAGTGTGATCGGTGCTAAAGGATGGGAAAACCTACTCTAAGGAATGAAATGCCTTTGCAACCTCAAGCAACTTTCGAGACATTTGACAAGTGGGGCATGGATTTCAATGGCCCTATTGACACTCCATCCAGGAAAAAGAAGTACATCATTGTGTGCACTGACTATTTGACCAAGTGGGCTAAAACCAAGGCAATCAAGGCAACATCAAATGAGAAATTGGTTGAGTTCTTAAGGGAAAATGTATTTTAAGAGTTTGGGTACCTTAGAGAACTAATCATTGACCAAGGAAGTCATTTTACATCACATATGATTGAAAAGTTGTGAAGACAACACAAGATCAAGCATAGAACATCCACTCCTTACCACCCAGAAGCTAATGGGAAATTGGAGGTGACCAACAGAGCGCTAGAGGGAATTCTAACCAAAGTAATTAGCAGCAACAAAAAATATTGGGCAAATATATTAGTTGAGGCCACTTGAGCCTATAATACCACTTGGAAGACCACCACTGGATACACTCCATATGATTCGGTCTATGGGAAAAAGGACCTGCTATCTATTGAATTTGAGTACAATACATTGAGAATGGCACCACAACTAGATCTAGATCTCACCAATGCACAACAAGAGAGATTTCTCTAGCTAAATGTGTTAGATGAGTTTAGAATGTAGGCCTTCTTGCACATAGAGGTGACTCAAGTTCAAAGGAAGATTTGGCATGAGAAGAACATAAAGAACAAACAATTTCAAGAAGGTGATTCCAGATACAAAGATTTTAAAGGAAATTTAAGGACTATATGGTTAGGGCCTTATGTCATAGAGAAATGTCATGATAATGGTTCAGTGCAAATAAGAACCATTGATGCAAAGGCTATTCCTTTACTTTTCAATGGGCAGAGATTGAAGATCTACAAGAAGCCCTTATCAAAGCAA
>APFE030510873.1:196924-226575 GCA_000404065.3 Pinus taeda
AAAAACTGATTGAAGAAAGGACTAACTATGCCATGAAAACAAAAATTTCTCTAGCTTGACCTAATTTCTGACCTACATCAGAAAATGTTGAACAGTAAACTTTGAACAAAAAAGAATGCAGAGAGATCTATTGTAAAATAACAAGAAATGATCTAGGAAACTGAATCTGAACCAATATATCAATCTTTCCAAATGAAGTCATCACACTAGTAGTTGCATGGAAGAGCAAAATTGTGTTTTTGGTGGCAACAGTAGTGCCTTGACCTCAAATCATAGTCCGAAGAAGGGGAAAAGGAGATTAGGACCTGTTGTTGGCATTTTCAAATATTATTCTATCACTACAATAACCTGCTTAAGCAACTGAAACAAAAACATCTATGCAAACCAACAACAACAACCTAATCTAAACAAAGTAAAATGAATCTATGTAACAAAAATTAAATCATGAACTAAAGAAAAAATATATAAATACAAGCAAGAGGTGCTGGGTAGCTTGGGTTGGGCCCTAACCCAAGAGCTTCATCCCTCTGAAATAGATCTGTGTTGGCTTAAAAACTATTTCATCTTCATTATCAAAAATAATAGTCACATTACATGAACTATTCTAAGAAATGAACTCGAAAATAAGTTGAACAAGTGCTGCACAAAAGTGAAAAAATTTGAGTAATGACTAGCTAACCTACTGAGGCTCTAAGCCCCCTTATTTATACAAATGGATTCCTCCAACAGTCCTCCTAAAATCAAGGAACTCGTCTTCCTAGAACTGGAGATAACAACAGTCCTTCTTTACTTGCTCGGCTGCCCATTGGAATGTGGACCTTTGTGCTTTGAGTTACTGATGGAGGATTCGAGGAAAGGGGTCATAAATGAAGGAGACAGCCCCCGACAAATCCTCTTTCCAGTTTTCCTCGATTTTTGGCGACCTTTTGCTTATAAATCCCTTGACTTTGTCCAACATTGACCAAAAAATCTGCATAAAGCACACATTAGACTACATGGCAAAAGGACTAACCCAATTCACTCTATTAGCACAAATATATTCAAAAAAATGGAATAAACTAATGAGAATGGTGGATTAAGTCGAATTAAGAGGAAAAATGAGCCCATATAATTACCCATTTCTAGGGTACATCATCACCCCCTATTGAATGGGTTGCTCATCCTCTGAGCAACTAGTCTAACTCTTCATCCTTGATGGCTCTGACGAATTCCTTGACATCCCATGCATCTGATGTGATACTTCCTCTTTATCATGGAATCCTACCTTCCTATCCGCCTCTTCCCATTTTTTTTGTTCTTCCTCCTCTTTTACTCCTTCCAGCAGTTCTAGCAGCAGTGGAGGACTGAATTTGATGCCAATCCAATTGGCCTTCAAACTTTGCATAGAGTTCTTATACACTAGCACTCTCCTCATGGCTTCCCTCATCCTATTTGGGGAGTGATACTCCCTGATCCGTAGGCTGTGTGGAAATGTGTTCCACCTACTCATGTAGGCATGAATGCAGTCATCTCCAAACAATCTCTCCATGTCCTCAAAATGAGCAATAGCTTGGGCCTGCTTGTCAACATAGTCAGGGACAACTTGAGGATTAGCTGCAAGGTGTTGGTGGGCATAGATGAGAGCCATGGGTTCTACTAGTTCTGCTCTAATTATTAGGGGTTCATTCAGCTCGTATGCCATCATTTTCTGGATTTCTACTACCCTTTTCTCTTCATGGCTCATCCAAGATGCCATGGCCATCAGCTGCAAGTCTCCCAATGCAGCATTTGGATCCCATAAGTTCATGTCAGTAAGTGCCATGTTGTGTAAGTAAAACTATGCTATCTTCACTTTGTCCTTAGTTGAACTATGATCACATAGATGCATGAATTGGCCATAAGCCTAAAAAGGTATTATGCCCCTCTGGGCCAGTGTCTTGATCTAAAATTGAAGCCACTGATCCTCGAGGTACACTACATATGATTTGGCTAGCTTCCTGCACTGTAATGCCTCCATAGCCCAGTTAGCCATGTAGGCTAATTGGGCTTCCTTTTCCTGTAGCTGCCTTCTCAATATGAACACCTCATTTTCTGGTTGGGATTCCCTTTCCTGTTGTTGTTTTATTAATGCCTCGCTATCTGCTTGGGGTTCCTCTTCTTTTTGTTGTCTTTCTAAGATTAACAACCCATTTCCTCCTTGAGGTTCCATTTCTTGCAACTACTTCTTCAACATTTCATTTTTTGCCTCTAATTGAGCTCTTCTCATGCTTTATGTATGCCTAACCATGCTGAATTCTTTGTCCATTTCCTTCAATTTGTTTTCCATGTGCCCAATGTCTTCCACTCCTTTTGATTTTGCAATCTACATCCATGTATGGGTCCTGACTCTTTCCTTTTCTAGCTCGAGGAAAAGAGGGATTGTAAACTTTTGTGGGATGATTTACCCCCCTTCCAGAAGGTTGTAGTAGGAGCCTAAGTTAGGCTGAGGTCCAGCCTTTGGTATCTCTTTTACCCTGTCTTCCTCCTTGGTCCATTCTTCTACCTTCTTTTCAAGTTTTTCAGTCTCTTGGAGCTTTGCCAATGTCTCCTATAGAGAGGTCTGCACCTCTTGTAGGACTATTTTAGAGTCCATTAGTTTGATCCTTTCTTCTCAAGTAGAGGTCTTAGGACTTCCTCTTTCGTAAGTGATAGGGGTTTTGGAGGGAGATTCCTCCCTTGTTGTAGTAGGCACATCCTCAATGACGATGGGTTACTTTGAAGGTGGTTGAGGCTTTCCCATCTTGATTTTGGTCCTCTTTCGAGCTTTGAGTAGATAGATGGTTGTCTCTTCCTTTTCCCTTTAGGATTGGCTGGAGTACTAAGTGCAGTAAGAAGAGTTGCTGCCTCTCTTGCTAGTGTCTCAAGAGACACTTATTCTTGCTGTGATCCTTCTTCTTCATCTGCTATTCTGCCTGTTTCTATTGGTTTTGTGTCTACTATCTCTGATTTTGTTTTCTCCTCTGCTTGTTTAGTTTCTGCCTTTCCTGTGGTAGCATTTTTTTGAACTGTCTTAGGCTTCTTCTTTTTAGTTCTTGTCCTCTTCTTTTCTCTGCTGTGATTTTACCCTTTTCTGCTTTTGATTCTTTCTTTTTCTCTGCTTTAGTCTCATCTGTGGTGGTGTCATGTTTCTCCTCTCCTATCTAGTCTCCTTCTTTTTCTGTGTGGGGTTCCTCTTCTTCCAATTGAGTGTTCTGTTCTTCTTCATGGATTTCCTTCTTAGCTTCCCCTTTTTGTTCCTCCTCTTCACTTCCATATGGATGAAGGTCATCAGTGAGAGCTGTTATATCATCCTCTTTAGTCATGTGCCTGAAAATCTGCCAGGCTATGGGGATTGTGTATGTGTGGAGGGCATCCTCCACCAGCAATTTAATTAGCCCATGGTGGGCCAATTGGTCTGGAACCCCTACCTTCAATTTGGTGCTAGATTCTATCAAAGATTGGAGGAAAAAATATGGAAGACTGAGTTTCTAGATGTAAGAAGGTCCATCCCATATCTTAGTTCATGTAACAGTCTGAAATGGTACCCATAGACTATGTTGTATCTTCCTTCATAGGAGATATATTTCATGATATGATAATTGACCTCACCCCATGGATAAGGTATACTTGTCCTCCTGATGCCATTCTTATCCTCCATAGGATGTTCATTAGGCTGGAAAAGGTCTTCTTAGCAAAATGGCCCAGAGGTTTGTCTTCCTTGCTCCAAGGGAGCCCAAGTGGGAGACTTGTAATCCTGCTGATGAACTCTCATGTATGTTCTATGATTAGACCCCTGAAACGGACTATGGCATGGGTTTTTGAGTGAGGTTTTAAAGAGAATAAAAATTCCTCTGTGACTTCCTCATCATACCCATGATATTTTTCAAAGAAAGGCGTCCAATTTTCCCTAGTAAAGAGGGCCACCACTTCTAGATGTTCATGCAGCTTAGTTGAATTCAGAGGCTCCTTCCTCATAAAACCCCCTGTCATGATGTTTAGAGACTGCTGGAATGTTTCAGGTGAGGAGGAAGGCAACAAATTTTCAAACCCAAAAAAAGAGGTATAATTGAGGTTTTCTTTCTGGAACCAAAGAGAGATTTTTTCATGTTCTTCCATTTTAACAAACACTTCCCTTGAAATTCTGTTCTCAAACTTAATTTACTTCTCGGTCCATTTGAGGGAAACAATATCTTAAAAAATAGAGAGTACACAAAACAGTGGTTTTTCGTTTCACAAAATAAGCAGACTACCCAATGCAAATTCACTTTTTTATAGGCTTAATTTTCTAGAGTTGCATCATCTCTTCACACAGGAGAATACCACGGAGAAGAAAGAGACAATATTTCAGTGCAAAGAGTAAATGGAGAAACTGTATATATTTCTAAAAAACATAGGTAGACTTCTGTTCTCACTTTTCCTTTCTTTTCAACTCAATACTTCGCTTCAAATCCCACCACATTTTGTAGATATATGGAAATGCATAGTGGGTTTTACTGAGCCTATCTTTTTGAGCTCGAATTTGGCATAAAATCCCAAATTTCCGTCTGTGATGCTGCTCACTAGCCCTCCTGTAGAAGGGCTCCTGTAAAGTTCGATAGTGCTCCTGTAGAGCCTGATAAGTGGAAGGGTTCTGAAACTGATGGAGAGTGACTGTTTCAAGGTTCTGGAGGTGGTAGGTAGGTTGCTACAGTCAAGAGTTCATCGATAAAATGAAAACAAAGGTGCTGGAGGCGGTCGACTGCAACATACGTAAGCTTATGGGAGTGTTCTGCAGTGACGAGGTAAGGTGGCAGGAAGTGTACATTACCCTCATTTGGGTTGTTGGTCCCTACCTCAGTGCCATTATGAATCTTCATGCCACCTACCCACAATAACTTCCATCATTCCCATTATGTGCAGCCACTACCTGTTTTGAGTTTTTCCCGAGTTGACTAAACACACGTGCTGACTGCACCCACTGAGCACTATTTGAACTAGACGAGGGTGGCCAAGTATTTGGCCACTGATCTCATTTAATCACAACCATCTCACTTTTCCATGCAGTTTCTAAATTATACTCATGCAACAGACGAACGAGTTTAGTCACTTACCTAATAGTCGCCACCATGTTGTTGCATGCTTAGAATTTGGCATTCTATTAATGGATTGTCGCTGCTGGTGCCCATGCCTTCTGAATTAGTGTCTTAGCTACCTCATGCTGGTGATCTTTAATCATTTTGGTTCCTTGCACATTTATCATCTGTGCCTGCACTGACCCTACGTCTGGAGCTCAGTTTTTAAGGGGATCAGCTACTATAGGAATCCTGCAGGATTTCTTGTAACCGCTTCTCCCTCTAAAACTTTTGGCTGAGGCTTAAGAAGGGACTAGAGAGGTAGCTGGGGAAGGTTCTGTCAGTCAAGGAAAGGTAGCTGGTATGCATTAGGTAAGAGATAAGTTAAGGATGCTGCTGTTGTATTCTTCATTTTTTTTAAAACAAAAGAAACAAGATTTTTGTGTTTTCTATGTAGGGAAGAAAGAAGCGAGTGGAAATGTAGTGCCACAGGTATGGAATGGATAGTTAAGAGGATGGATGGTGGTAGGTGGGTCCACAGGTCTTCTAGACAAGTTTCTAGCCCTCTGATCCTTTTCTAAACTTGATTTCGAGTTCTCTGTGATTTCTACAGGAGGCTCCTGTAGAATGCACAAAACCTCCTATAGGATGCAGTTTTCCAAAACAAGTATAATAGTGATGGAGAAATGATTTATCAAGGGTGTATTCAACTTGACCATGTCCCTTTTCCTTCTATGGCCCTCTTGCAATCTACAATGCATTCCAAAAAAAGTTAATTTTTTGTTCTTGTTTTTTCCCTTTTTTTCTCTGTTTTCTTTTCTTCCTCTTTTTCTTTAGGAGATAGTTGGGGCACTTCTAGGAGGTTTTCACCCTCACTTCCTACCCTGGGAGCCTCCAAGGGGAGGTTTTCACCCAGGGATCTTTCATTCTCCTCTTTTTTCTTTTTTCCTCTGTTTTTTTCTTCTTCTTTTTTTTCTTTTTTTTTTTTTATTTAGGGTGTGGGTGGAGTGGAGGCATAGACTTGCCCCACTACCAACACTATTTTACTTAGATTCTCAATGAATTTTTTCTTGGAGAGGGGATTCCTATAGATTTTCAATGTATGCCCATTGACAAGCATGGGGATGGCTTCTTCATCGATGGTCTTGATCAGAACTGAACCATTATCATTACACCTTTCTATTGTGTAAGGTCCTAGCCCTCTTGTCCTTAGTTTGCCCTTGAAATATTTATACCTTGAATCATACAGCAGTGCCCAATCTCCTTCCTAGAATTGTTTCTCTTTGATGTGTCTGTCATGCCATATTTTCCTTTGAAGTTGGACTACCTCTAAGCAGATAAGGGCCTGCAATCTTTGCTCATCCAATCCATTTAGCTGAAGTAACCTTTCCTTTTGTGCATGGCTAAGATCTAGGTCTAGTTGGGCTACCATCAGTAGTGTTTTATATTCAAATTCTTTTGACAACAACGCCTTATTCCCATAGATCAGCTCATAGGGTGTGAACCCTGTGGTGGTGTTCCAGGTGGTGTTATAGGCCCAAGTGGCCTCAACCAATCGATCTGCCCAATCTTTTCTGTTGTTGCTCACTACCTTAGTCAAAATCCCTTCCAAAGCTCTGTTTGTGACTTCCACCTATCCATTTGCTTGCGGATGATAAGAGGTGGAAGTTTGGTGCTTAATTTTGTGATGTGTGAGTAGGTCTTCAATCAAATTGGAGGTAAACTAAATCCCTTGATCTGTGACTAATTCTCTTGGATATCCAATTTTGTAGAATATATTCTCTCTTAGAAACTCAGCTACCTTTTCTTCTATTGCATCCTTGATCACCTTTGTTTCTTCCCATTTTGTCAGATATTCAGTGCACATAATGATGTAAGATTTTTGCTTTGAAGGAGGATTGACAGGACCCACAAATTCCATGCCCCACTTCTCAAATGGCTCGAAAGTCACTTGATGTTGCAGGGGAATCTCATCGCTTGGAGTAGGTTTCCCCATCCTTTGACATCAGTCACAATGGGTAATAAATCTCCTTACATCTTGATAAAGAGTGGGTCAATAGTAACCTGATTGCAGGATTTTGAAGGCAGTCCTCTTTGCTGCAAAATGGCCCCCACAGAGCCTATCATGACAGGTTAGGAGAATGTCAAAAACTTCCTCCTCCCTGACACATTTCCTCAAAACCTGATTTGGGCCAAGTTTGAAGAGATTGCCCCCAATCCAAGTGAAAGTGGCTCTTTTCCTCATGATCTTATTCTTCTCTTTTGAGGACAGGTGTGGTGGGAATTGTGCTGAAACCAAGTAATTTGCTATATCAGCAAACCATGGAGAGAGTACTGAGATAGCAAATAGGTGTTCATCTAGCATTTGATCATCCACCCTTCCTTCTTCACCTATATGCAGATCTATTCTAGACAAAAAATCAACAACAACATTTTCCTTACCCAGCTTATCAACAATGGTTAAATCAAATTGTTGCAATAAAAGCAACCATCTAATAATATGAGCATTTACATTTGGTTTGTTCATTAAATACCTAATTGCAACATGATCAATGTGTATGAATGTTTTATAGCCGGTGATGTAGTATCTAAACTTAATTAGGGAATGGACTATAGCTAGCAGCTCCTTTTCAGTTATAGTGTAGTTTAATTCTACCTTCAACAAGTTTTTAGTTACGAAATATATGGCATAAGGCAGCTTCTCATCACTTTTCCCTAAGGCTGCTCCTATCACTTTGTTCGAGGCATTTGTATGAATGTGGAAAGGTGGGGCCCAGTTTGGACCTCTCAAAACTAGTTTACTTTTCAAGGTATCTAGAGCCTCTTGACAGTTGTCAATCCATATGAATTCAACATCTTTTCCTAAAAGACCAATCAATGGAGAGGCTTGCTTACTTAAATCCTTAATGAATCTTCTATAATACCCTACTAAACCTAGGAAACTTCGAACATATCTTACCTTTTGAGGAGGTGAGACCCTTTGGATAATGCAATTTTGTTCGGGTCCACCTGTAATCCTTGCTAAGAAATTGCATGACCTAGCACGGTCCCTTCAGTCATCAAGAATTCACATTTTTCAAGACTGAGGGACAGGTTCATTTCAATACACTTGTTCAAAACTTTTCCTAGGTTAGACAAAGCTTCCTAGAAGTTAGAATCATAAGGGGTAAAGTCATCCATATAGATTTCCACTGCATCATGAACCAGTTCAGCAAATATACTCAATACTGCTATCTGGAAAGTGGCGGGAGCATTGCACAATCCGAAAGGAAGGACCTGGTATGCAAAGGTACCCCAGGGACAAGGGAAAGTGGTCTTATCTTGGTCTTCTCGGCTGATTTGTATATGGTTGTATCTGCTAAACCCATATAGGAAAGAGAACTTCTTCCTTGCCAGACCATCTAACACTTGATCTTTGAAAGGAAAAGGAAAATGGTCCTTTTTGGTGGCCTTGTTTAGTTCCTGATAATCGGCATAGATTCTTCACTTCACATTTTTCTTTGGCACTAGCACCAAAGGAGAGACCCATTCACTATCAGAGATAGGGTAGATGAATCTTGCATCCAGTAACTTTTGCAGTTCTTCTTTGACATTGTCCTTAAGGGCTAGATTCATCATCCTTTGAGGCTGCCTGACTGGTTTGTTATCTTCCTTAATGTAAAAGTGATGAGTACAGACTAAAGGGTGCACTCCCTTCATCTCCTTATAACTCCAAGCAAAAGGATCCAAGTGGTTTCTTAATAAGCTACACAGTTCTTTCTCCTAAGAGGTGGATAGGGATGAGTTTATCTTCAAGGTTCTTTCTGGGTAGAATTCCACATTCTTAACTCGAAGAGAGGTTGGGTCAACCACACAGAGATCAACTAAAGGATTGGCTTGGTTTTCTTCCACCAACTCTTCTAATGGCAACACACTGGGGGGTGAATTTTGAATCAAGTTTTCAATAAGGTCATCCTCGGTTTGTGGGCCTGCCTCCCATGGTAGCTTCTACTGCACATAGTGGTGTGGAATAGACTTCATCCTCATCTTCCTCCTCCAACCAGAGAGGTAATTCATGTTCTAACAAAGGTTGGGCAGGAGGATATAAGACTAGCTACTTGGACATATGCCCGTTCTTGATTGTCATGTTCCCAACTTGACAACTGATGTAGGCATTTGCAGTAGCCAACCAGGGTCTTCCCATGATGAGAGGATACCTGGTGAGCTTTTCCTTTGGTTGGAGAACTAGGAAATTAGTAGGGTACTCCCAAGAATCGATGGAGACCATTACATCTTCCACAATCCCTTCAGGGGTCATGATGGAGTGGTCTGCTAACTGTAGAACTGTTGTGGTCTTCCTCAAGGAGCCCTGAAGGTTGAGCTTGAGCATAGTGTCCTTGGTCATCACATTAATGGTATCCCCTAGATCAATCAGGGCCTGGGGATTATGATGCCATTGATGTGGACATCAACTACAGGACTTCCAGGGTCAAGATATTTTGGACAAATTACCTACCCCAACATTAGGTTAGATAGTTGTCCTATGACATTGATAGTTGGAGCATCTCTCCTACACTTGCCTAGGTGCCTAAAGCACTTCTCCTTGATCATCTTGTTGTATATCGACACATCCTTTATGGCTTGGAGAAGTGGTATCTTTACACACAATTGCTTCAATTCCCATAGAGGTTCAGTTTCTTCTGGGGTAGGTTGTGTTGTTCCAGTTAATCTCTCAAGAAAGGGTGGAGTGGCTTTTGGTTCAGTTTCCTCTTTTTCTTCCTCATCCTCCTTAGGGGGAGGTTGGTTATCTGGGAGAACCTTCGTAGATCGTAGGTTAATCTCATGAATCTCCACAGCATAGGTCAGGCATGATGTTTCCCCATTGTATACCTGCTGGGCCTATCTGTTATTGGGGTTCAGGTTCAGTTGAGTAGGTATTTGGGGTTGCCTTGGTGGAGCAGGAGGCAATGGTTGTGGTTGAGTAGGTGGTGGAGGAAAAAGAGTGGGAGGAGAGTTGTATTAGGGCCTCCACCCTTGATGAGGTGAATTTCACTGAGGCTGTGGCTGAGCATAAGAGTGAAATGAATGAGAAGCTAGTTGAGCATGGTATTGAGATGGATATGACCAAGGAGGGGGTGTGGACTAGGAAGGATGAGTAGGGGGGCCTCAAGAATGTATGGAAGTGGCTTGATTGGGGTTGTAATATGTCTAGGATGTCCCTTGCATTCCCTGCTAGTAAAGTTTGGGCCCATGTGTCCTCCTTTGATTCATGAAATAGAGTGGCTTAGTGGCTCCTTCAGCCCCCTGGTAGGCAGCTTTAAGTCCAGGAAAGGAAGGGCATTGATTCGTAGAATGGTCTTCTTCACAGATTGAACACACTTCTATAGAGTTCAATGGACATTCGTTCCTAGGATGCCTTCTAGCGCATTTAGGGCAAAAAATGGCCAAATCCCTCTCCGCTTCCTCTTGTTTTCTTTTTATATGCAAGGTATCCATTTGCATGGCAAGAGTCTACACCATCTCGCTCTTGAAATCTTCTAACAGATTTCCAAATTCACCTCTAAGGGATGAACTAGATGAGGATGTACTAGCTAAGGGTTGACTTCCCCTACCTCTCTTTCTAGCTGCCCTCGAATGGTTTCTAAACACAATCTCTATGTCTTCATAAGGTAGTTGGTAGATGTCCCCCCAGCCAGCGAATGGAGGGTATCTAGAAGGTCTCCAGGGACTCCTCTGAGCAGGACCAACTTCAGATATTGAGGGTCAAGTGTGCACTTGGCCCTTTTATAAATGAGTTGAAACCTCTCTTCATAATCTTCCAAGGATTCATCGCTTCCCATGATCATTCAGAAGATTTCTTCCTTGGTATCATTTGACCTACAATAGTCTCGATATTTGTCATTGAAGTCTTGCTGCATCTGAGCCCATGTTGTGATGCTCTTGCCAAGTAACCCCATGAACCAATGCAATGTTGCATCCTCGAGGGTAGAATGAAACCGTTTCAACTTCTGCTCATCTTCTGCATAGTCATAAGTTCGAAAAATAACAACAAATACAAACAAGAAGGTATCAAGATCTTCGGTAGTCAACCCATGGAAGTGAGGTAAGGTTGAGGGACTTATGTTCTTCATTTTAATGTCCCAATTGTTCTCTCGAATGGGAAAGGTACCCTCTACTCTTTCCCCATTCCCTCTAACATTTTTGTCTTCAACCATGGTCTCAGGAGGAATGGTTTCTTGCTCTTCTTCTGCTATAGGATCTTCATATATCTCTGGTGGTTCACCTATAGGTTCTTCTGGATTTCCACCGAAGAAGAGAGAAGGGTGACTGTGTGATGTGGTGGGGGTGTTGGGTAGGATTTTTCCTGAATTATATTTGTTCCTACGAGGCATGAAAGCAAATCTCTTTTTGGGTGATTTTTGTTTTTTTTTCTGCTTGTACCTACATAACTGAAATGGATTGAACCACAAATTGCAACTAGCTGAAATGAAATGGCAGAGTTGAAATGAAAGCACGGAAATGACTCATCTACTTTGCTGGAATGGAAATTGCAGAATTAAAATGAAAATAGGAAATGACTAATCTATTTTTGTTGAAATGAAAATTGTAGAATTGAAAGGGCTAATCTACTTTTGCTGAAATGAAAATTGCAAAATTGAAATGAAAGTAGGAAATACCTAATCTACTTTTGCAGAATTGAAATGAAACAACTACTCTACTTTTGCTGAAATAAACTACTTAGTAGAATGTTGCAGTAGAAAATAGAAGAATGCAGTAATCACAAAATACTCTGATGCTTCCTCGAAAACAGCGCCAAAAAGTGGTGAGCACCAGTATTGCAACAATAATTCTGCAACTCCTAGGGCTTCCTACTTTACTTTTATCAACCCGGTAGTTCGTAACAAACTTGGAAGCGACGATGTTGTATGCACAAGTACTATCTCTTACTGCAGGCTATCAATTGGTTAGCTGGCGCAATTTAACTAGGAGCTTAAGCCAACATCTATGAATTCTCAGAAGAAGCTTTTAACTGTGATGAAAGAAAGCTAACTATAAAAAGGATATTCTATCTGCAGAAAGAGAGGGAAAACTAAAATGTAACGCAAACCCTAGCAAACCCTAGCAAACCCCAGCAAACCCTAATTTACCTATTAACTCTACTTTTGCAAGAAGAGAGATGAAAACTAATGAAATGAGTGCCATTAACTACTGAAAACGAAAATTGCATTTATTTAAGCTAGTTTTGAAAAGAAATGAGAAGAAAACATCTTTTTGTGCTTTTGAGTGTCTTTATGTGAAATTATTATGCATGTGATTTATCTGGTTGTGATTTTGCAGAGGTTTGGTGGCGAAGCAAGGTGGAGTTGGTTTTTGTAGAGGTGGAGAAAGGTGTGGAGAGGTCCTAAGAAGCCCCTAGTACCCTTCTAAAGACTTTCATAGCGACTGGACTTCGAAAAATCACTCATAAGAAATTTTATAGGAGGTTGCAGGGGATCTACAGGAGGATCTACAAGAGGAGGCCAAGAGCTATTTTTGGAGTTTTGAAGGTGAAAAAATGATGGGAAAGGGTAAGTGAAGGCTAGATGAAGGTGTTGGGGTTTCTGGAGGTTGTCAAGTAAGATCAAGAGGGAACATGATGGTTCGATTTGTTCAAA
This sequence comes from Pinus taeda, assembly GCA_000404065.3. NCBI lineage: Eukaryota > Viridiplantae > Streptophyta > Pinopsida > Pinales > Pinaceae > Pinus > Pinus taeda. The sequence goes on from APFE030510873.1 coordinate 209,607, forward strand.
TGGCAAGAGGAAAGCTTATGGAGAAAAACGTAGAAATTAGGGCAGATTGGCAAAATGTTGTGAATGACTTGGGAAATATAAGAGAAGTGAGTTGGTGCTAGCTATTTTATGGATGTATGGTGAGCTGAGGTGGCCTACAAGAGATCTACACATCTACTTACAAAAACTGATCAAAGAAAGGGCTAACTATGCCATGAAAACAACAATTTCTCTAGCTTGACCTAATTTATGACCTACAACAGAAAATGCCGAATAGTAACCTTTGAACATAAAAGCATGCAAAGAGATATATTGTAAAAGAACAAGAGATGATCTAGGAAACTGAATTTGAACCAATATATCAATATTTCCAAATCAAGTCATCACACTAGCAGTTGCATGGAAGAGCAAAACTGTGTTTTTGGTGGCAGTAGTAGTGTCTTGACATCAAATCATAGTCCCAGGAAGAGAGAAAGGAGATAAGGGCCTCTTGTTGGCCTTTCTGAATCTTATTCTGTCACTGCAATAACCTACTTGAGCAACTAAAACAAAAACAACTATGCAAACCATCAACAATAACCTAATCTAAACAAAGTAAAATGAATCTATGTAACAGAAATTAACTCATGAACTGAAGCAAAAACATATAAGTACAAAGCAGGAGGTGCTGGGTAGCTTGGGTTGGGCCCTAACCCAAGATCTTTAGCTCTATGAAAGAGATCAGTGCTAGCTCAAAAACTGTTTCATCTTCATTATAAAAAATATTAGTCACATTACATGAACTTTTCTTAAAAAGGAACCGAAAATAAGTTGAACAAGTGTTGCACAAAAGTGCGAAAATTTGACTAATTATTGGCTAAACTACTGAGGCTCTAAGCCCCCTTATTTATGCAAATGGATTCCTCCAACACTCCTCCTAAAATCAAGGAACTCAGCTTCCTAGAACTGGAGATAACAACAGTCCTTCTTTACTTGCTCAGCTGCCCCTTGGAATGTGGACCTTTGTGCTCCAAGTTGCTAATGGAGGATTCAAGGAAAGGGGTCATAAATGAAGGAGACACCCCCTATAAATCCTCTTCCCTATTTTCCTCTAGTTTTGGTTTCCTTTTGCTCATAAATCCCTTGACTTTGTCAAAAATTGGCCAAAAAATCTGCATAAAGCACACATTAGACTACATGGCAAAATGACTAACCCAATTGACTCTATTAGCACAAATATATTCAAAAACATGCAATAAACTAATGATAATGGTGGATTAAGTTGAATTAAGAGGCAAAATCAGCCCATATAATTACCCATTTCTGGGGCTCATTAGAGACAACACTTGAAAGCTATACCTCTCATTCACCAATCCGTAGACCCCTTCTCTACCCATGCCAACAATCCTCATGCTCCAGACATGAAGGATTGATTAAAATTTTTGAGGGAGAGGTAGCTATAGGACATATTGTATCAAATCCTATAGCAGCCTATCCCACAAAACAAAAAATCACAGGTTGTAGTCAGCTTCCACACAGAGATCCATAAGTCAAAGAAACTCCTCCAGAGCTTAGTAGCAGCAGCAGGATCATCAGCATCACCATCCAGTACTTGCACATCAAAGAAAAACATCAAAGGAGGACAATAAAATGAAAAGAGAGAAAAACACATGCATCAAATACACAGCAAGGACTTCACTCTCCAACAAGCAGCATCAAGGCATCTCACCACATGTATGTATCTTGCTTCAACTCTCTCTTTAGAATAATATGATCAAACATGTAGATTTGGTTTTATAATCAAAATATAGCTAGTTAACTTGGCCACCTTTGGTCAGTCAATGAGGAGAATACAGTTAGTTCATTACACACGTGGCAACAATCAAGTCAGAAGAAAGGAGAGATGAGGTTGAAAGTGGTTAAGTTACAGATACCTGAAGTGGGAGCTGATTATGAGGTAAGGAGAATGGTGATGTGGTAGTGGGACCAACGGTCCAAAAATGGATACTCATACCTCAGTTGCTAGCACACCATCCCACTCAAATCACCCATATGAGGAAATAAAATGTTGATTCCCATGCATATGAGGCACTAGAAATATTGAGGCTACACCAGAGAAAAGTTGCTCTCGGCCCTGAAGCAGTCTATAGCAAAGACAATGAGTTTTTTTCCAGCACAGGAGCACCTATAGGATCCTACAGGGAAACCTACAAGATCCTATAGGAGATCATATAGTATACAGAAAAGTCTTCTACAGGATTGGTAGAGAGCATTTAAGAAGGGAAAAACCAGAGGTTTGCTTCACCAGGCAGCGATAAGGAGGTAGGAGCTATACCTTCCCACATTTTCCAAGTAAAAACAACATATAAAAGCCTTCTATTTTGTTGAAAAAATTGCAGTCTAAGGGAATCATACACAAAATTTTCACATAAACTCTCTCACTGATTAGAATTTGGTATTCGACATATACAACCCTCCACATCCATCATAGAAAAGTCACAGGGGGATTTAACAAGAGGGAACCCACCAATGCTGTGAGAATTCATCAACAACCTCTTATAGTAGAGATATTCACAAGGCATAATTGGATGTGTTTCTTTGAAAAATTCAGGGGATATGATGACGAAGTGGCCAGAGACTTTTATCTCTACCTCATACCACTTATTAGGATCGATGCCACTACTTTCATGAAGGGTCTCTCTGTATAACTCATCCCTGAATCATAGGTAGAATCGCCACACTTGCTTTAGGGTTGCCTTGGAGAAAGGAAGATAAGGGTAACAACCAAATTGCTAATAAAAAAATATTTTTGGGAGAGGAGGCAATGGGAGGAAAAAATGGGGTTAGAAGAGAAATCCCACCATATCCTTGGAATGAAATTAGCTGCCACCTCATCAAATATATCATGTGAAGGTAGGTATAGTGTGGTATATGGGTACAATTTTAGGCTTCTCTAAGAGCTGAGGTTTGATGGAGAAACACCTCCTCAAAACAGACTAAGCATACCCTATTTTATTCTTCAATAAGTGATATATATGAGCATCAAGGTGTGGGGTGTAAACCATAAATAGCTAGCCCATCATGGGTTAATTAGAATTATCATAGAATATGCCCTCCAAAACCTAAGATTCCCTATCACATGGACAACTTTCAGAGACATGAAGATAGAGGAAGACATAAAATCCCTTAAATATGACAAAAGCCACACTGCTAGTGAAAGGGATGAAGAATAAATATAGAGGGAGGAAGAATAAATAGAGAGGGATGAAGAGGAAATAGAGGAGGAAGAAGAGGAAGAAAAGGAGAAGGAAAGTGGTGAATAGATGGAAGAAGATGCAAATGAAGAAACTGATGAATAAGTGAGGAACTAGAGGGAGAAGAAGAGAAGAAAGACAAGAGTGAGAAGGAGAATGGAAAAGAGGAGACAAAAGACAAGGAAGAATAGAGGTCTACAATGCAAGGAGAAAAAGGGGAGGACTCACCCAGGGTGTCTCCATAACCCACTAAGAAAGAGGCAAAAACTTCCCTCACTACCCTAAGTACCCCTATCAACAAATAAGGGAAGAGATAGAGACAAACTCCATTGTAGTTTAGGACAAGAAAAGGTACAAGGATCAGGTAAGGAAAACCTCAAACACCCACCAAAGTTCCTATTGTCATTGAAAACTCACCAAAATAGTAGGAAAATATAGCTCCTCTTGTGAAAAATCAAGGGGAAGGATCATTAGGACAAGCCTCTCCCATGTCCCCTATAACTTATGTCAAGAGGCCTATCATTAGATCTACCTCATCCAAAGGAAAAGGTCTCCTACATGAGACACAGAAGGACCTATAGGAAGTATAGGGCATCCTACAGGAAACTCTACTAAACCTATAGGAAACTCAGAAGTTGGACAAAGAAGGGATCATGTAGCAAGAAGGAAAGAAGGAGGATCTAGAACTGAGAGAACCTAGTCCTCAACCCAACGTTGACTCCTACTACAAGTTCATTGAAGGTGGTAGGGTAATTCCACAGAAATTTTCCATCCCCTTATTCTTTGTGCTTGAGAAAGAAACAGAAAGAACACATAGGTGGATGCAAATTCTCAAATCTAAAGGAGTGGAGGAAATAGGTCACATGAAGGAGAAATTAAAGGAGATGGGCAGAGAATTGAGCAGCCTGAGGGATAAAGAGGAAATGATGAAAGCTTCGTTGGAGGCAAAGAATGCATAGTTAAGGGGACAACTACAAGAGAGAGAGAATCAATTGGAATAGATGGCCAGACTATCCTTAGAGGCAATCCAGTGCATGATGCCAACAAAGTCCTATGCATTGTATCTTAAGGAATAGTCGTTATAGTTCCAAATCAAAACTTTAGCACAGAGAGGCACTATGACCTTCCAAGATTATAGACAAATCATTGATCTCTGTGATAAAAGCACCTTGGAGGATAGAACTCAAATGTTTGATTTTTACCTCCATAACTTAGCCTTGATTGATCTGAATGTGTGGGATCCAAATTCAAAACTAGGGGACTTACAATTGGTGGCTTTGGCATCTTGGATGAATCACGAGGATGAAAGAGATGTAGAAATGAAGAAATTAATGGTAAGATAAGAACCATAACCCCTCATGACGAGAGCTGAGAAATCAAATACAATGGCTATCATTAGCACCCATAACTTCATTTCAAATGACCCTCAACATGCACCTAGGTACCTTACTACCCAAGAGAAAGAAATCACACACTTTGAGGACATGTTCAGACTATTAGGGGATGTCAGTGTGCAAGCTTGCAAAAGGAGATGGAACACTTTGCCCTACAGCTTGAAAATTAGAGAGTACCATTCTCCTCAAAGAATGAGAGAGTCATTGAATAGAACACCCATGTACAAGGAAGCTCTCCAAAGACTAAAAGTCAATTGGATTGGCTTGAGACGCAGTCCACCACTACTCTTAGGAATGTTGGAAGGAAAGAAGGAAGAAGAAGAAATAAAGCAATGGGAGGAGATAGAGAGGAAGGCATGATTCTATGCACAGGAAGAGGAAACTACAACAGAAGCATGGGATGTTAGGGAGGCCACTAGAGCAATGAAAGGCATGGATATAGATTGACTTTCTCATAGCAGCACTTTTAGTAGGTGGGTGATGATGAGCCTCATCATTGGGTAACTATATGGATCTTAATACACCTCCTAGCTCATTCAAATTAACTCTTCTCATAATTTGTTACATTTTTTATTATATTTTTCTTAATGAGACGAGTCAAAGTGAGATATCATGCATAGTGGACTAATGTGCATTGATTGCATCTTTTTGAGAGAAATTCATGGAAATTTTGGCTAATTAAGGGCTGAAACTCGAATGAGACAAGGAGGAGAGGTTGTAGGGGATAGATCCTCCTCATTTATTCCTCACTCATTCGAATATCCCACCATTAAATCACAATAGCTCAGAGTTACAATCAGCCAAGTCATGAAGATCAAAAGGCAGTTGAGCAAGTGACAGTTAAAGAGCTAGTTCATCTCAAGCTTGGAAGCCAAGCCTCCCTAGATTTAAGGAAGTCGTTGGAGACTTCAGTTGTGTAAATAAGGAGGCCTAGAGCCTCATTAGGATTCAAATTTTTGATGTAAAAAAATTAGGCATTTTTGAGTTCAAGACTTGTGGAAGACATTGTTATTTAATTTTCTGATTTGATAATGAGAATGAGCATTTCCTTGATCCAGCACTAAGTTGACTTAGAGGGATGAAGCTCTTGGGTTAGGGCCCAACCCTAGCCGAAAGGCTCCTCTTCTTGTATTTTTATGCTTAGCTGATTTCATAGATTAACGATTAAATTGTCTTTAGCATTATTTCATTACAGGTAGTTGTGGATTTGATTAGTTTCCTTCCATTTATGCATTGCTTTAGCATTAGCTTGGGAATATAAAGCAAGATCAAAAAGATGTTAGTAGGTTGATTTGGCCTCACTCCTCCCTTCAGGGACCATGGTTTGAGGAAAGAACTCCTATGCAGCCTCGAAAAGACAGAATTCCGATTTCTCATGGAATTTAGGGTTTTCTGTTACTTAGGTCAGCATTTTACTAGTTTTCAAGAATAGGATTTAATTTTCATTTCTTCTATCTTTAGTCATACATTAGATTTCATCAAGGTTTCATATTACCCTGGAAGTTTTCCAATGCTTGAAATAAGCAACTAGCTCATGAAATTCTGTTTTCCTTAGTTAACTGAAATCCTTCTTGTTCACATGATTTATGGATAAATGTGAATGATTGATGCAGCGCATGGGTTTAAGCAATACAAAGAGATTGCATGATCATAAACCCCATCCTAACCTCATCCATCCATGGTTATCACTTTCCTTCACTAAATCCCTCACTAAATTCATCATTCCACAAGAATACTTCTTTAAGCTTGTTGAGCAAATCCAACCATCTCACAACTTTGTTTTTCAGTTCTAAAGGAGTCCTAGGTACTCCCTTGCTTCATTTCACCCACCATTCACCTTCCCTAAGCCTAACATCACCTTCCAAATCCCTCCTCTTGCTCTCAGTTATATCTTGTAGGAATACATGGGATCTTGTAGGAGCATTAGGACATCATGTAGGATGAATTGGGACATCCTATAGGTATACCTGTAGTGGCCAGTTTTGAAGCCAAATTATGGAAAAATTCCTAAGGAAGCTAGAAAAGGACCACTAATTGCCTCCCAAGCCATATGACCATCCACCATCATCCCTAGTACACCTACTACATCACCAAAATAAGTTATCTTTCACACTTTCACACAAAAAAGACAAAAAGGAAAAAATAGTTATTTTGTTCATTTACATGCACAACAGTAGAATGTTTAATGTTTGAAATTGCATGCCTAGTATAGTAGGATTACACATATGATAATTTATCATTCCCTTGACGCAAAGACTCTTAGTATTTATATTAAATGAATGGTGTGTTCAACCATTTGATTTCAATTTTTTTCCTTACTGCAGTAGACAAGATTTCTTTTAGTGTAGATTTCCTTTTTTCCTCATTGGTAACCAAGCTTCTTCTGAATTATTAGGAGTCTAGTTTGAGAAATGTCAGTGGTTTATTGTCAGCTTAGCAGTGACAAAGAGTGGACCCATCACATCTACTTATGTATACAACACTGTCACCTCTAAGTTTGTATGAACCCCGGGTTGATAAAGTAAAGTTGGTAGCCCCAAGAATTGCAACATTCTTGCTGCAATACTGGTGCTCATCATAGATATGCAACAAAAACATGAGACAAACCCAGCAGTAAGATATATCATGCAAGCATAAACATATAAAAACATAAAATGAAAGTGTAATAACCCAATGGAGGACCTTTATAACTGATAATTTTATTAATGAATACACCAGGTGAGGAGGAATCACAAAATGGGTTTGTATTTCCCCCTTCATGGGATGGGTCCTTTTCTTGTCTTTGTGCTTCAACAATGTTGTTTTCTCTCTCAATTTGCAAAGGGAAGAAGAAAAAATGGTGCTTAAACTCAAGCAGGAGTGTAAATGATATGAGACGATAATGTTGATGATGAAAATGGTCATGGTGAAGAATGGAGAGAAAACCCTCTATTTATAACAAAATATTGAGCTAAATTAAGAATTAGAAATAATAAAATATTATTGACTAAATCAAAACCTAACCATTGTGAATACTTTATTATATTTTTGAGAGGGAATAGATATTTAAAATGGTTAAATAACTTTATTAGAAAGTGGTCGAAGTAATTAACAAATAAAAAATATTTATTAATCACTTTGTGAGAATTAAGGAAAATACGAGTTTGAAATAATTATGAAATAATGATTTAATAATTATCTCAAAAGGAAAATGTAAAAAAAAAAGGAATAATAAATAAATAATGATTGATTTAAATATTCCAAGGTGATCAAGTCAAAAGTGATGGGAAATAATTATCAAGTAATTATTTCTAGAGAATATTAAATAAATAATGGTCAATTTAATTATTCTCATGGGGATTCTAAAGTTTAATGAGCAATAATTTAGGAAAAATAGTTTACTAAATTATTTCCTATGGTGAAAGTGGGTATACCATGGTAAAATTGATCCTACATGGTGTATTTCAATTAACCTAGTAAGAAATGGGTAGGTGATCATTTTTTGGGTGATAACAAAAGCATTGTAGGGATCAACTCAAGAAAATAAAAGAAATCCCATGCCCAAAGGTGTGGTGTCATTGGAAAAGTGATACAACCTATGAAAGCATTTCAAGGGACTAGTTAATGCAAAGACTCATAGTTCCAATCTTTTGCATGAACAAGTGAATCTTGGTAAAGAAGAATATATGAAGCATATAAATCTCATTACTTGTTGCACACCTCAATAGTGGAAAGCTTTCATCCACCTCTTGAAACAACATCAATATTGGACATTCATGTGGGCGTACGATGATATGAAGATTTGCGACACATGAATAATCTAACATGTCATTCCCATCAAAGAAGGGGTAAATACTTTTCGGTAGAAACTAAGAAAATTTCACCCTACACTTGAACCTCGCATTAAGAAAGAAATGAGAGTTTTGTGGGATGCTTGGATCATATTTAGAGTTCATCATTCGACACGTATCTCTAATTTGGTTCCATTAAGAAAGAAGTATGGGGAAATATTCCTTTGTGTTGATTTTCGTAATTTGAACTGGGATTCAAACAAGGATAACTACCCCATGCCATCAATGGAACAAATCTTACAAATAATAACTGGGTCAGAGATGTTCTCATTTCTAGATGGGTTTCCTGGCTATAACTAGGTTCTAGTAGCAGAAACTAACAAACAAAACCATGTTTAGGACTAACTGGGGTACTTTTGCATTCAGAAAAATTCCTTTTGGACTTATCAATGTATGAAATAAATTACAAGGAGCCATGGAAATAAAATTTTGCAATGTGATGGGGAAAAGTGTTGTGGTCTACTTAGATGATGTGATAGTATTTTCAAAGAAAAGATATGAGCTATTGCATCATTTGAAGCAATTTTTTTAGCGATGTCACAAATATAGGATATATTTAAATCCTAAGAAGATAATATTTGGATTTTCTAAGGGAAATATTTTGGGCCATATCATCACAAAAATTGGTATTAAAGTGGACTCGTAATGGGTCAAATCTATCACTCAGATTGCCTTCCCTGTGAACAAGAAGGATATGTAGCACTTCTTAGGGAAAATTAATTTAGTTCATAAATTAATCTCTGATTATGTACTGAAAGTAAAACCATTGCAAGATATGATTAAGAAGGATTCAACTTACAAATGGGATAAAAGGGGAAATGATGCCTTTGCCTGTATCAAGCAATAAATCACTAAAGCTCCAACTTTTTATAGTCTAAATTTTAGCAAAAAATTCTTGTTGTATACTTTCACTTTTGATACTTCTCTTGTAGCCATTTTAGTGCAAAAGGATGATCAAGGTAATGAAAAACCCATATCATTCATGAGTTATAGCTTGCAATGACCTGAGTTAAACTACCTTTCCATTGATAAGACAACATATGCAGTGTAAAGGGAACTAAAACATTTCACGCCATACCTTCTGAAAAATCACCTTGTCATTTGTGTATGTCACCCAACAGTTAGATTGTTGTTTGTTCAAGGGATCTGATCTTGCTAGGAGATGAGTTGGGAAGATGGAATTGTCTAACTATTGGTAAGAGTGTTGGCATTGATTTCAATCAAACTAGCATGGATGTTTGTGGCATCAGATGTTGGCTTTGATGTTCCCTAATCTAGTTGTGATGGTAATTGGGCTATTTTGATGTGTCTAGCTCAGGGGGGTTCCTATGGTTGCTTCAGTATCATGTAGAGAATCACCATAGTAGAAATATTATTGGATAAGCCATAAAATGATGACTATGGTGGTTGGGAGTCTAGGATTCTAGGCACAAGAAGAAGAGTAAAGGTGAAAATAATGGCAATGGGGTTGCAACCATTTTTAAGGTATAAAATTGGCTTAAATACTACATCGTGCCTTTTCCTTTGGATATTTCTCTAAAAGAGCTTCCTAATGGTATGTGGATGTATGGAAATTTCCTCTTGCATCAAGACTCATTCTAGTCATATTTTGGTTATTTAAGCCATGAAAGCAAAGTTAAAAGGTGATTGGAGGATGTTAGGTCCCTATACTACCAGTGTAAACTCTTATTGTTATTAGTACAACCCCCTTATTATATTTTTGTGCCCACGTACTCCCCATATTGTTATTATTGTGCCCCATATAAGCCCACTATTCTTATTATTATTCCCTTACATTATTATTTTTATGTTGGCTCTAATTATATTATGACCCCTTAGACTCCTATATATAGAAAGGAGGTCTTGTCATTTGTATCATCCAAGAATTATTCATTTGTATAATGTAAAGGAGGTTCCCCCCTTGAAGAGGCTGAATTCTAAGGTGTTGATCTTTCTTTTCTATCTTTTTGTGAGCTAGTTTCATAACATTTTGTATCAGAGCTTTGGATTCTAGGGTTTCGCTGTGCCAAACAGGGCATCATGTCAGTTTCGATATAACTTTGTTTCTGTAATGTTTCAAAGGAGAAAATAAAAACCCATTTGAGAAGAAGTCACACAAAGCCTCAAGTCCAAATTTCAGATCTTTTGGCACTACATTTTCAGAGATATGATCTAAGGAAGTTAGGGTTTTTGCAAGCTCCAGAATTTCATCTAAAACAGGTCATTGTGGAATTGTAGCTATAATGTTTTCGCTACGAAGTTTTAGAAGCTAAAACAAAAACCCATTTGATAATAAAGTGGTTTCAACCTCAAGTCCAAATTTCTTATCTTGGATTGCTATCTTCAGATATAAGATCTGAGGAAGTTAGGGGTTTTGCAGACTCCCGAATAACATCCTAAATAGGTGACCTTGGGAAAATTGTCATAAATTTCTCTTTGTGCATCAGATTGAAATTTCCTAAGAAGTTATAGAAAGAAGAGGGACTATATTTTGTTTGGGTATAATTTTCAGAACCTAAGGTGGAAACAGTGACAAGTGGCACATCATACAAGTTTACTCTACTGAACTATTCTATAATTAGGTCATCGCGGGAGATTGAGAATAAATCTTTCTTCAAGAATCCAATTGTGATCAGAATTGTGGAGTTAGAAGGAGGACTTAGAGGGCTATTATAAATTGAAATTTTAGAACATGAATATCCGAAATTATAGAGTTACATTCATTTCAATATCAAGCTCCTTAAATCAAGAAAAAGCGAGATGAGGAAGTTTGATGGCAAGGATCCGATAAATTGGATACTATAGATGGAGAAATATTTTGATCTACATGGTGTACCACTATTAAAAAAGGTACTTATTTCATCTAATTATTTATAACCAAATCAATTTTTATGGTATAAAGGGCTTTGTTCTCGTAAACCACTTTTCATGTGGTCAATTTTCACAGAGGAAATGATAACACATTATGAGGATACAAAGAGCAACACCTTCTTTAGCCAATTGATAAATCTCAAACGAAAGTGTTCAATGGAAGAGCACATTGAGGAATTCCAAAAATTCAATATAAGGGTAAATGATATTTTAGAGAAGCAAAGGATTAATGTCTTCATAGGGACTTTAAATTATAACATTCAACATGAGGCTCGTCTTTGGGAACTTGATTCATTGGAGAAGGCATTCAGGTTCGCAAGAAAAATTGAAAGTGAAATTATGAAAACAAGGAATCCCACCACTAATGACTATAATTATGGAAGTGTTTTTTCTCCTAACCTTCCACAACCTACAAGGTTTATGCCACAACAATTGGAAGGAAAAATAGAAAAATGGCTTTTTTATAATTGTGATAGCAAATACACTAAAGGTCATAAGTGTACTGAGAAGAAATTATTTTACATAGATTATGAAGAGGAGGAAGAAAAGGATCAAGAAACATCAAAAGAAGAGGATATACACTAGGAACCAACCCCAGAGAAAGAAGAAATGAATCTAACCACATCTTGTAAAGCATTGGCAAGAATTACCACTCCTCAAACTCTCAATGTAGAAGACATATCAAGAAGAAAAAGGTTCAAGAAGTGAAATATCACATCGAGAAAGAAGAAATGAATCAAAACATATCTTGTAATGCATTGGTCAGAATTACGACTCCTCAAACTATGAATATAGAAGGACATATCAAGAATAAAAATGTTCAAGAAGTGAAAGATCACATCGAACATCAAGAAATGAATTTGAGCATATCTTGTAACGCATTGGAAGAAATTACCACCCCTCAAACTCGTAAGATAGAAGGATATATCAAGAAGAAAAAGATTCAAGTAGGGAAAGATCACATCAAGCATGAACAACAAGTTCTCCAACTTTTAAAGGATAATGCCACTTTCATGCATAATCAAATGAAACAATAGGAAGATCAACATCACAATGAAAGAAGTTTTGAGGTAGGTAATTGGGTATTTTTACGACTACATCTCAAGCAAGCTATTTATGAGAAGGAAATATTGGCAATACTACATGCACTTAAGAAATGGTGACCTTACCTAATGGGAAGACACTTCAAGGTGAAAATGGATCATGATGGTCTTAAGTACTTTTTAGAACACAGATTATCTATAGAAGAATAGAAAAAATGGGTCACAAATATGTTGGGTTATGACTTTGAGATCATCTACAAAAAAGGGAACCAAAATATTGTTGCAAATGCACTCTTAAGAAATGATGAGGATGTGGAAGAATTGTTTTTTTCTATTTCTATTATCCAACCAAGTTGGAAAAACAAAGCAAGGGATGAATGGAATAAGGACGAAGAAGTGTGGCCACTCATTCAAAAGTTGTAGAAAATCCCAGTTCAAACAATATTTCCAAAACTTGGCGAGGAAGGAAAAATCATATTGGAACCTGAAGTAGTCACAAAAACAAGAACCTGACTGCTACAGAATTGATCAAATTCATATTATCTCATTAAGTGGAAGAACTTACCCACCAAGGATTCCACATGGGAGGACAAGAATTTTATATAGAAGCATGAAGAGCTACTCAAGCATTAAGGACAACACTTTTTAAAGGAGAGGGGCATGTTGGGTCCCTATACTACTAGTGTAACCCCTTATTGTTATTAGTACAACCCCCTTATTATATTTTTATGCCCATGTAGTCCCCATATTTTTTTTATTATGCCCCATATAAGCCCATATTGTTGTTATTGTGCCCTTACATTATTATTGTTATGTCGGCTCTGATTATATTATGACCCCTTAGACTCCTATATATAGAAAGGAGGTATTTTCATCTGTATCATCCAAGAATTGTTCATTTGCATAATGTAAAGGAGGTTTCCCCCTCGAAGAGGCTGAATTCTAAGGTGTTGATCTTTCTTTTCTATATTTTGTGAGTTGGTTTCATAACAGAGGAGTCTTGGCGCATAGCCAAAGTTGCCAGCAAAGCCAAAATAAGCAGAGATGGTGGAGGAACCTTAAAAATTCAAATGGATTAGAACCTAAAGACCTCAAAATTTCATAAGCTCAGTGTAATTTCATTTTAAGAAAGTTCTAATCTGATACGAGAGTAGTAGTTCCAAATTCCATACCCTGAGTTTCGGGACCTCGGAACCAGGATAACAGGAAAAATCAGAATATCAAAGCAGGTGCAACATCGAGACTCGATATTAAATTGACTATGTAGACATCATATCAGAACCTTGCAACAGGTAGCATATTGAAACCTCGGAGTAGACGAATTTCAACATTTCAAAGATAATAATCTCGTAAGTTCTTAATAATTGGTTTCTTTTGAAATTGTCGAGGGTTGCAAGGAATAGGAATTACAAAGGATTTTTTTTCCAATATCAAATAACCAGGGACCCTTTTTTTGTTCTTTGAAAAGATACATAGCAGTAGGTGATTGGCCCTAATGAGCTAAAAGTGGCAGATGATGTCAGCATGACATGTCTATATGTAGGACATGTGGCAGTCAAATTTAACATTTTGGGTGGCCTAATAGGGAAAATAATGTGACACATTTCACCACTAAGGAGGTTCCACATGGAGATAATTTCATCAATGTAATGTCATCTCATACGTTGGTATATCAGAAGTATAAGATCTTGTAACTTTTGTGCAAATGATATTTTAAAAAGTTATGCTGAAAGGGGCTCCGATGTTGTTGGAACTTCATCAAGGAAACTAATAGAACCAATGGTGTAGAGCAAGGCTTAGCACCAAAGTTCTATGGAGCATACGAGAAGTTGGAGATTTCAAAAATCCAATTTAAATGAATTTTAGAGAAAGTTACAATATGTGGAGCTTCCGATGTTTTTAGCACTTGGTCAAGGAAACTGATAGAACCAAGGGCGTAGAGCGAGGCTTAGCACCTAAATGCTATGGAGCATATAAGAGATTAAAGATTTTGGAACTCAAATTTAAATAAATTTTGGAGATAGTTACGATATATGGAGCTTTCGATGTTGTTTGAACTTGGTCGTGGAGCCTAGAAAACCAAGGGTATAGAGAAATAACACAAGGAGAGAGTCCCCTAATAGGATACTAAAGGACTTAACACCTAAGTGTTATACCAGCGATAACAAACAATGTTCCTATGGTAGAGATGTGATAAGGAGCCAAGCAGAAGGGGCTAAAGGCAAAATGAAATATTGTAATATCCTAATATCGTCTGAATAGATTTACATGATGTTTTGGCTCTGAAATTGCACTGTGCTGTAAAATATCTGATATAGAAACATAGAGAAATGTTAAGGGTTGGATGAGTTAGCAGTTGAAGAGTAATATGAGCACAAAGGAGTCAGTCATTGTAATAAACACTGACTGTAAAAGATCATTAGGTCAAGGTGACGAGGACCACTATTTGGAGGGAAGAGTGTTGGGTCTGTCTTGAATTAAATGAAGAACAAAGAAGCCATGTTGAAGTACATGTCAAGCTTTGTGAGCCGTTAATAAGAATGGAGAGCCTAGTTACAGTGTGTAGTTTGACTGAGATTTAATTCTCAGTATGGAAGAACACTTAAGTGCTTATCCCTTGAATTAAATCATATTTTGTGTATAAGAATAGAAGTACACTTGGGTATTATGGAGGAAAATAGAGGCATCATCATCCAGTGTGTAGCACAAAAACAAACCATAGGAGAAAAGTTGAGAAAAGAGTGGGAATGCATCATTGTTGGGAGAGCTGAAGTGAGAGATTTTTGTGTGATTGCAATATAGTGTAAGGCCAAGTGAGATAGTTCTGTAGAGAAGAAGTTGAGAGTGCCTATGTAGAGGAAAGATACCTTGAGAGATAGATCATGCTACTATGTGAGAAGAGGTTGAAAATTCTTGTGCAGAGGAAGAAGGTTGAGTGAGCTTGTGTTGTGGGGTGAGAGGCCGAGTGAGCCTATGTTGTGGTGTGAGAGGCTGAGTGAGCCTGTGTTGTGGTGTGAGAGGCCGAGAGAGCCTTTGGAATAGAAATCACCAAGAGATGAAGTGTATGCTGCTGAGATGAGAGGGTCAAAAGAAATATGATGTTGCAATGTTGACAAAGTGATGCATGGGCTATGATGAGTATAATGGCCTGATATAGAGTGAGCAGAGAACAATAGAGTGTTAAAAGCATGTTGTTGAGATCAGAGGATAGAGAATGTTGCACGGGACAAGGGCTATGGTTAATAGAGCTTATATTAGGCAAAGTGGTTGCCATCTACAAAGAACATTGAGTTCCTTATTGGGAATGGGTTAGTTCCTGCATACAGGAAGTTGGTGATTCCATCTCTAGTGGGTGTCTGAGAAGGTTTGGAGGTTGGTGGCTACTCCAAGCTGGTGCTTTCACAAAACCAAGGAGCTACAAGTTGGTGCCTGGAACAAATCCATGAGGTTGGTGCTTCACATGGTGCTTTCGGTAAGCTGAATAGGTGTCTACATAAGGATGGAGTTGGCACTTCCTACTAGTGGGTGCTACCAAATAATCAAAGGGAGTTGGTGCTTCCTGTGAGTTATGGCTCACAAATAGAGTAGGTGTTGTTATTTTACTTTAATAACAACAAAAAGATTTGGTGGTTTTTTTCTCAAAATGGTTTCCACGTAAAAACTCCTTGTCTCATGTGTTTGCTACTGATGACGTGTATGCTTGTATGGGTTGATATGGCTATTTTTTTTGTTTGTTAATGGTTGCTCTCATATGGATGGTTTCCAAGTTTGAATGGAAAATAAATTAGCATAAAAGTTAAAATTATCCTTAATACAGATTCACCTCCCCTCTTAGGATTAATATTGTTTCCAAAAATTGGTATCAGTGCCATGTTCATTCAGGAATAACTTAATATCTAGAAGGTATACCAAAGGGAAATAATGGGTAATCAAAATTGGGTAACATTACGAGGAGTTCCATTTTTAAATTAATAAAAGTATGTACTCTGGAAGGTTATAATGGAAGCTTATTTAATGGCTTTGAACGTTGATATATGGTGCTTCATATTGGAAAGAGAAAAGAGTGAGAAAAATGAATAAGCCGAGGATATTATCATGAAAGGAATGTTTAAGACAGATGCTAATAAAGTAAGGCATTTTGAGATAGCAAAGGAAATGTTGGAAAAACTGAAATTTCTATATGGAGGAGAGAGCTACATAGAAACAAAGAAGATTGATGAATGTTTTTGTGCAAGCAGTGAACCTGGATGTGAAAATTTTTCCATTGGAGATAAACACAAGAAGAGAAGGAAGTCAAAGAGAGCATCCCAGAAAATAAATGCTGAGAAAGTTGAGGATCCTTCTTCCAATAACGAAGTTGTTGCACATCACACTCGTGTTGATGGTGAAGAAGTCTCGAAAGGGAGACCACGCTGCACTAAAGAGAGACCTACATTTGTAGCAATAGCCAATGAGGGTACCTTAGAGGAAGAAGAGATATCCCAGGTTTTCTCATCCATAGGAGAAAATAAGCGAACCCCAAGTAGTGACGAAGATGGAATAATTCTTAAACCTATGGAAGACCCTATGGTCACAAAAAGGAATCTATAGCTTTATCATGATTCAGCTAGCACCTCTGA
>APFE030510884.1:0-35131 GCA_000404065.3 Pinus taeda
TCCTCTGCATTGTTAGGTCAAGAACAACATCGATCTAATGCAATGTGCACCATTGCCCAATGGACCAATCTATCAACGTTCCATTCTAGAGAATGATGAAATCAAGAGGCAGATTCAGGAGCTGCTGCAAAAAGGTCACATCCATCCCAGTTCATCATCCTGTGGGAGCCCGATCGTGTTGGTACGGAAGGAGGATGGGACTTGGAGAATCTGTATTGATTACTGGGCACTGAATAAGATCATTGTCCATAATAGGTACTCGATCCCACAAATTAACGACCTCCTGGACCAACTGAAGGGCGGAAATATTTCAGCAAGATTAATTTGAAGTCAGGATATCACCAAGTACCAATTGAACCCTCCGATGTGTTGAAGATTGCTTTCAAAGCCAAGGAGGGCCTTTTTGAATGGTTGGTTATGCCTTTCGGATTGACAAATGCTTTTGAAACCTTCATGAGGGTAATGGATGAAATCTTGCAACCACTCACCAACTCATTTATAGTGGTATACTTGGATGACATCCTGATCTTCAGCCAGAGTTGGGAAGAGCACCTCCACCACATCCGACAGGTTCTCCAAACACTGCGGCAACAAAAGTTATGTGCCAATTTGGAGAAATGAACTTTTAGCATGACCCAGGTTCAGTATCTGGGATGCATTATTGATGAACAGGGGGTGCATGTGCATCCAACGAAGATCCAAGTCATTCAGGATTGGCCATCTCCAACCACTCTAATAGAGCTCTGCAACTTTCTAGGTCTTACCAACTTCTACCGCAGGTTTGTGCTGGGATTTTCTCATATCACTTGGTCCTTGAGTCAAGTCACCAAGGGAGGAGCGAAAGAAAAATTCTTTTGGTCTGAATCTCAACAGAAGGTATTCACAGAGTTGAAATATCGGCTCTACTCGGCACCAGTGCTCGCATTACTAGACTTGCGACAACCATTTGAGGTCAAGAGAGATGCCTCTAACTATGCTATTGGGGAAGTCCTTACTCAACACGGGCTTCCAGTGGCATATCACAGTGAGCCACTTTCAAACACAGTCCGGAAGTATCCCAATTATGAAAAAGAGATGTATTCCATTGTGCAGGCTTGTTGACAATGGAAGCATTACATTTTGGGGAAGGAAATGGTCATCCACATAGACCACCGACCTTTGCATTTCATATAGGCCCAAGGGAAATTACACAATGATCACCATCAGAAGTGGTCCACATACCTGCAATAGTTCCATTTGAATATCAAGTATAAGAAGGGCATCACCAATAAGGTTGTAGATTGCCTCAGTCGACCATTGATCATGGCGTTAACCACCGTGCTCAACTCTTGTGGGAACAAGACTTCTGATTTGCCACTTCTCTACAAAAGCGACCCAGAATTTGGCCACATATACTAGACACTCTTGGAGGGTTAGCATGTTCCAGATTTCAACCTCCAAGATGCCCTGTTATGCTACCTGGGTCACCTTTGTGTTCCTTCAAGCGAGTGTGCCAAGTTGATTTGGGGAGCACACTACAATCAGGCTATTGCACATTTCGGGGTCGAGAAAATGGTGGGAGTACTGCAGAAGTATTTCTATTGGCCAAATCTTCAATAGGATGTCGGGAAGTACATCAGATCATGCGCTGTCTGCCCCATTGCTAAACTGACCATCAAGAAGCAAGGCCTCCATACCTCGTTGCCTACCCCTAGTCGAACTTGGGAATCCATCTCCATGGATTACATGTTAGGCCTTCCTTCCACTAAGCATGAAAATGACTGTGTTTTTGTGGTTGTCGATAGGTTCTTGAAGATGGCCATTATGGCGGCCTGTAAGAAGAATATCACAGTCGAAGCCACTGCTAAACTCTTCTTTGAATGAGTGCGGGTACACTTTGGGATCCCACAGTCTATCATCTCAGATCGGGACAATAGGTTCCTTAGTACATTTTGGTCTAGTCTCTGGCTGATGCTGGACACAAAACTCACTAAGTACATAGCCCTCCATCCTCAAACTAATGTCCAGACAGAGGTTATCAATAGGTTGATCGTACACATTCTGCACATGTACAACTCAAAACATCCATGCACATGGGAAGATTATCCTCCCCTATGTTCAGCATAGCTACAACTGGGCTCTCCACAGCTCGACTGGCCAGAGCTCTTTTCAGGTGGGCTTGGGATTCCAGCCACTATGTCCCATTGATGTGGCCATGCCATTTCCAGCTACTCATGTAGATTCAGCTCATGTCTAGTGCAAAACAAGAAGGCAAGAAACTTCATTGAGCACATCTAACATATTTTCCAGTAGGTCCATGACATTCTAGATAAATCAAATGCCAAGTATATGTAGCGACATGATCAGCATCGCGTGCCACACAAGTTTCAGATGGGTGACACAGTCTGGTTGCATTTGCAAAAGGAACACCTTACTGGAGCCTATCGAAAACTCAGACCGCTCTGATATGGTCCTTACACAATTGCCAAGGTTGTGGGAGACAATGCATTTGAGCTTAGCATTCCCCCATTCCTTGGCTTACATCCAGTGTTCAATGTGGATTGCCTTTGGCCATACTTTCCACCATTACTAGACACATCCTACATTCCAGAACAGCTCAGACCCATAGAGTTAAATCCATATTGCATGGAAGAAGCTACAACTAATCAGATCATGGACACACAGATCCAGCACACTCGCCAGTAGAATGTCCAACTGTATCGAGTTGTCAAATCATGCCAACTCCTTCACCAGGGCAAGTTGCTCACTAGGGACCAAGTTCAGTAGAAGTTTTCTCATCTCATGGAGGAACTCAATGCAATGGGGACCATTGCTTCCTAAGCTGATCCAGGTGGATATTGGTGGCCATCCGCCAATTCCACTTCGACCCCCACCATTTCTTCTTTTAGTTTTTTAGTTTCATTAATTATAGCACAGTTTACTATTTTTAGCAGTTTTTCGGGTCCTAAACTTCCGCAACTGCTTTGAGGCCCTAAACAACATTTCTTTGGAAATATACCCTTAACAATTTGTTGTCTAAAATCACCTTTTCTGTCGTAGTCCTTAGAGAGATCATTCCAATGGGCTATCATGTGTGTCAAACGGAGATAATATGACCAAGTCACAACTCCGAGAAGTTGGCTTTCCAACTCACCCCAATGGGGCCCTTAAACTCTTGTTGTTACATCTCCTCGAGTTAGGGTTTTGGTTGTTTAGGGTTTTCTCTTATTTTTCAATAATCAAAAGTCCCTTGAGCCTCACTGTAGTTTAGTTCAGAGGAATGTAGTTGCCACATCTCTTCTCAGAGATAAGCTACCATTGCCCTAGCTGGTGTATTTCTATTTCTGTTTGTAAGCATATTTCAATATTTTACATTAATGAAATGAAGTATTATTTCCATTGCATCTCTGTGTTTATGGTTATCTTTGTAATTTGTTGGGTTCCTGTTTAAATTTGGATCACTGTGACTCTCCTACAGCCAACCAAAATAACCCCCATACTGGTCCTCAAATAGTCCGCAATACTCCTAGCAGGTTTGGCCTTCCTCCAAGGGATCTCAACCCCTCTACAAAGAACTCGGACCCCCAAAATAGCATGCTTAGACCCTTAAGGCAATCCCTCTTTCACTGTTATTCCTTCCTCCTTATTGTTGCAGCTAGGGCACAAGAGAATCCTCCTCCAATGAGTCTTCATTTTGAGAATGCATAGTAAAAGTGGATACCCTTTAAGGCTCTACATCACCCTGTATTCGTACTAAAGAGAGGGACTCCAAAATGTCATGATCTAGGAGCTTCCATAACTTGTCACATGCGTAAAACACCTTAGTCTATCCTTGACATACAATTGTAAACCCATCATTTACCTTTAAAAATTCACATCTCCTCAACGACAACTCGGAATCAGGTGACTTTTGTTATGTTAGAATCATCTCACCAAGAGCTATCATCCTCATCTATCGCATTTCAAAAAATCATCACAATTTTTTCCCAAACATCTATGGGTTAAAAACAACAGTATTGGGTTATAAGCCCACAAGCCTACTTAAGGCGCTTTGACCTCCAACCCTCGAACACTAGGGCTTGGACTACATCCCAAGCTACATAAAAATCAACATCAACAACTACCCGATTGTGGTTGTTGGTGATTTTAATTTGGACATGTTGTAAACTAGTCATCAACAAAAAAAACTAATTTGATTAATGCAAAATAATGCCTTCAATTTTTATATAGAAAAGTCAACAATCGAATATAGCTCAATGTTAGATCACGTTTGGACAAACCTTTCAGCTAGTACTCTTTCTTTCCATGTCTTCATCGCTTATTGGAAATATCATCATAGAATTTGTCTTACCATATCTTTGTTGTCACCTTGAGTCATTTTTCCAGTGTTCATATTCTACAATTTCATTGTTGACCTTTCACAATATTTATCACATTTAAAAATGTGCACCTTTGACATATGTCTTTGATTTACAAACATTGAAAAACAAAATACTTATGCACAACAAAAAACACCAAAAAAATAAAGACATGCAAATATCAAATTCAGGTAATTCTTCAAACAATGAACATAAATTTGTTCATTTTTTCTTATATAACTATAAATTTGTAATCCATGATTCACAACTAGTTTACCCATTTTGATTCTCAGTTTGTTGCATTTTGTTCCATATACTGAATATCATTATTTTCTTTAGCCTCTAATTCATATTTCATTATTTCTTCATTATTTCCTCTAGTTCATATTTCATTATTTCAATATTTTTAAATCGTACATATTAATTCTTAATTAATATTAAAAATTGAATAAATTATATCTCAATTCTTATTACAAAGTAGTTAGCTTTTTCTACATTCAATTACCTTTTTTTTTAACATTAAAATATTTTATCATCAATATAAATATAAGTGTGTGTGAGAAAACATGGAAGTATTCTTAATAAGTTAATCACTCTATTTTCCACGCATTAAAAAAGTTGAAAATAATTTCAACTTTATCTAAAATTATTTTAAAATTGAATTATTTGACATAGTTATTGAAATATTTTATTTATAATCTATAGTAAAAGTAAAATCTTATTGTCATCTCTTTCATATTAGATTATAATCCTTTTAATTAAAAAATTTTAAATACATATATTCATTTTTTATTTTTTATTATAATATTTTCTTAAATTAAAAATAAATATCTTTTAAAAACAACGCATGTCCATATAGATAGAACAACACCTGGCTTAATTAATCACTAATAGAATCATGTTGGCTTTTCATTGGATTATATAATGTGTGTCTCAAGAGACAATCTTTTAAATGTCTAATAATAATTTTATTCCATGTTCCAATAATAATTTTATTCATATAAATATATAAAAAAATGGTTTGTGGACAAAATGTTTTTTTTTTTCAATAAGCGATTTTAGAAATATTATGTATTTTATTTTATATAATATATTTTTATGTTTTTAAACGTATAAATAGATTTAACATTTCTTTTAACTGAAAATATTTACCCATAAGAAAATCACAATTAAACCACGCTAACATAAACAATCCGCTAGACTATTGATGGAACTGGAATCAGTTCTTTGTTTTCATTATTTCGCGCTAGATCATGGATGGACCTGGAATCAGTTGTTTGTTTTCATTATTTCGCAGCCAGTGAGTCATTTCAAATTTAATGCCATTAAAAATCGATTATAATGGCCAATTGCAAAACCAAAACTTCCCACAAGGAGACAATTGATGAATTGATGTTTAACTGCATGACAAATCTTGGCTGACCTGTGGTGGAATTAATGAAACAAGTTGCAAAAAAGGATTAAGAACATTCGTTCAATCGATCAAGAATCAAACTTAGAGGTTGAGTCCTAACAATCTCACAATATACACATTAATGTTCTTCCCCTTTTCCGTGAGCGTCTCAAGTTTCGTTCTCCAACACTGGTCTCTGCACTTGACCAACAGAGCAATTCAGGAGTATTGCAGAGCTTACCCGGAGAGCAGTGGAAGTAGGTGGAACTTTTGGCGGCGGCGGTGGCGGCGATATTAAGGAAGCGAGAAATACGAGAGATAAAGCGGAAGAGTCAAGCAGCCCTTATCCTCTGACCATGTAAGCTCTGTGATTCGCTTGTGTGCACGATATCGTCAAATGTAGTTGTTCCCTTCTTTTGGAGGAGGGCAAGAGCCTACCTTTGACCTTCAAACATAAAATTGTCCTTTTCCTTCAATTTTGAATGAAAATAATACATTTGAATGTGCATTTCTTACTATGGATCTGCTCAGCCGGCGCCGAATGGTGATGACTTGGACTCTTTCGGAAGTTACGGGCCATCCAAAACCTTAAAAATCTAATCAATCTACGTCACCGTTCAATGAAATGAGTGGTGGATAAGGGGCCTCGTGAATTATATCATTCCGAATACCTCGGGGGATTTCAATAGTTCTTGTTCTGTGAGAACCTAATCCCGCTTCTTGTATTATAAAATTCCACAAGAAAACCTAAACCCGCTTCTTGTATTATAAAATTCCACAAGAAAGCGACCAGGTGGAACCAAGACTTCCGATGGCAGAACTGTCTTTTCCTCCATGTATCTTACGAAGTCTTCAACAGCTACGCTTATTTCTGTGAATGCATATTTAATGCGATAACTGACCTAGTTTATTGTCATTATATTTAAATATAAATTATATTAATTTAGTCCGATGATGATGTCGATGTTGTGGGTATTTGGCTAGTTTAGTAAGCAAAGGTTTATTAAACAAGCAATTTTTAATTTGAATATAGATATTTGGTTATTTTAATCGGTAAAGCTATTTCCTTAAGTCAAAGGTGTTCATTTATATTAATAAATGAATGTAGAATTTCAATGTTTAGGTTCTTCTCGAAGTCTAAAAGATGTACGACAATCATATTTTTATAAACTTTAATTAGCAAATTATTGTGTAAAAGAAATTCGTTATATATTTTATTTTATTCAAATAAGTGTAATTTGTAAATTTGTGTTTAATCTTGTTTTTTATTTTTTTTAATTTTAAATAATAATAATAATTTTATAAATATTTTTAAATTTGATAAGCTAATAAAAAATAAAAAATAAGGAGATAATTATATATTAAATTGTAGTGTACCAAAAAATATATTAATTTTTTAGAATTAGAATTAATTCTAGTGTGTAATTTTTCATTTTAACAAAATCATTAATTATTTTTAAAAGTTATAAAAAATTAAATTAAATTATAAATAAAAATATATGAGATTTTGTAGTAATTAATATTTTTTTATTTAAATTATGTATAAAATAAAATTGATAATAATATGTTTTTTTATTGATTTTCATTTTAGTGATTATAAAAATTTGTTTCATCTTTTAGTGTATCTAAATTTTTATATAAATTTTTAAATTCATATTTTTTTAAGTATTTGACTCACACAAAAATGAAAGTATGTAACAATCAAAATTAGTTAGTTTTAGAAGTATAATGTTTAAAATTTAATATAGACATTTTTAAATTCTAATTTTTTGTTTTGGCTAAATTTTGATTTTTTGTTGTTGTTGTTTCAATTATGTTTTTGATTCCATATACAGATGGATTTACTGAAAAAATTCTTGTGGAAAATTCACAATTCAATGTTCGGATTATAACAAATGTGGGCAAATTAGAACTAAAAATACACTAAAAAAACCTCTAACAAATAGACTAAAACATTATTTTAGAATAAGTTTCACTATTTTAGAAAATTATAGACTAGTTTACTAAACAAAGTAAGAAAATCTAGATAGGTGGCAACAAGTAAACAAAGTTAGAAAAACTCCATAAATGACAAAAAAGTGTATTTTTAAAGTTAATATGGAGTTAATTGCTTTTGATTTGTGATGTAGAAAGAATTTTCATTTGCATCACATGATTAGGGTAATTTGCAAGGAAAAGATTTAAGGAACATAGTTCATTCATAGAAAGAATTTTAATTGTTTTAGATATTTCTATTTATATTTCACTCGTTTTTATGACATTGATTTCATTTATAAAATTTAAATAAAAATATTATATTTTATGATATTTTATTTTTCTTAGTTCAAACAAGCAATCTAAATTAAAAAAATTCGCATATATTCGAAAATGCCAAATATCTCTTTTATACTTTAACATCAAATTTAGCTTCGCATTAGGAATTGTTTAAATTCAATGCTCGTGAAATTATCACTAGAGATATTAAATACAGTGGGTTCTGTAAATGTCATATTAATCTTTTTTTTAATCTTTAATCTATGTTTTCTAGAATTCTCAATTCGTTAAAAAGAAGTTTCCCTTACTGAAGTGGAGGGATTGTTTAAATGAACAAAAGAGATCAAAAAAGTTTCAGAAAATGTTTCTTTGAATCATGTTTTTATAGTGAAAAAGGATTCAACACCATAAAAAAACTCAGAATCTAATCTTTTTTTTAATCTTTAATCTATGTTTTCTAGAATTATCAATTCGTTAAAAAAAAGTTTCCCTTACTGAAGTGGAGGGATTGTTTAAATGAACAAAAGAGATCAAAAAAGTTTCAGAAAATGTTTCTTTGAATCATGTTTTTATAGTGAAAAAGGATTCAACACCATAAAAAAACTCAGAATCTGGCTAAAAGAATTCAAAAAGTCTTGCAATAGCAGCGTTTGAATCCTCCGAGGCACAATTGTAATGTGATATCCCTATTGTAACTAGCCCTACGTAAAAGTAATTTTAAGTTACGGAAAAGTTACAGAAAATTACAAATCAATTGTAATGTAATATCTCTATTGTAACTAGCCCTGCGTAAAAGTAATTTTAAGTTACAGAAAAGTTACAGAAACTTACGAATCAATTATTAAACCAATTCTTGATTCCCGTGAAACCGAACGAAGGGAAAGGAAGAAAGGAAATCTTGGTAAAAAGGGTGTGTTTCTAAGAAAGGAAATCTTGGTAAAAGGATTGTGTTTCTTTCCTACGGGGTTACCCCTGTGAGCTTTCATTTTTCCATATTGATTCCTTTTACATAAATTCAGATGCACCATGATATTCCTGGCTCCTGCACGATATTCCTTTGATTCAGTGGCTCCTGCAATGTTACTGTGTCACAATGAGTAAGGTTCATGGTTCCCTTGCTCGAGTAGAGAAAGTGAGAGGGCAGACGCCCAAGGTGACAAAACAAAACAAGTGGAAGAAGCCTAGGGGCCGCGCTCACAAGCGAATGCAGTATAACTGCAAGTTTGTTACCGCAGTGGTTTCTTCTGAAAAGAAGAGAGGCCATACTCCTCTCAGAAGTAAAGGACTAGATAGACTGCTACGGGAGAGACAAAAACACGAGGCATATGAGGACTGCTCAATATATTCTAAGAGAGGAGACAACGCATTTAAAACCAGATTTAGACCACGAAAAAAGCAAAGGCAAGAACTCAGATCGGAACGTGGAATGCTTTAATGAACCTCCAGCAACAATAGTTTTCAAGGTAGTTGCAAATCAAAAGATAAATAGTTATTGGACAAGCGGGTTAAGTGTCTTTGGCGGGTTCGGCATCCAGAACAGAGGTGATGGAGACAATGAAGCTGCAAGGAAAAGATAAGTAACTAGTTCGCTTTGTTGAAGAAAATATATGCTTGTTTTATTTGGCTATCTTATTAAGCATCTCTTACCAAATATAGATAGCATACCCATAATAGTATGCAGTAAAAGATTAAATATTTCGCATGTTTTTTTGGTAAAGAAAATATGTTAATGCATGTAATAAAAGATTAAATATTTTTTATGTTTTCTTGGTGTAGAAAACATGTTAATGCATACAATAAAAGATGATTATTTTATATGTTTTTTTGGTGAAGGAAACATGTTAATGCATGCAGTAAAAGATTAAATAATTTATATGTTTTCTTGGTGAGGAAAAACATGTTAATGCATGCAGTAAAAGATTAAATAACTTATATGTTTTTTTGGTGAAGAAAAACATGTTAATGCATGCCCTAAAAGATGATTATTTTATATCTTTTCCTCGTAAAGAAAATATGTTAGTGCATGTGGTAAAAGATTATTATTCTATATGTTTTCTTAGTAAAGAATAACATGTTAATGCATGTGGTAAAAGATGGAATAATTTATATGTTTTCTTGGTAAAGATGGTATTTTAATGAATGCATATAAAAGAAATAGCAGTTAAGTTGGATTGCATTGAGAAGGGATATATGCTTTATTGCATTGGGATATTAGCTAGTTTAGAAGTTTTTGTGAAATAGTTATGCATTGCATGCATGATAGAAATTGCTAATAATGTGCTTCTAGGCCCATAAGTAATCATACTAACTTTCTTGAAGAAAGAGTATGTTACATATATACATAAATATGGTTTCATTTTAGGAAAGAGTGCATTCATCATGCATGAAAATAATGACTTTATGGGAGATCTCTTGAAAAAAAAAATAGAGGTCCTTTCCTTTAAAGACACATATGAATAGTGTTCATACAAGAACCAAGAATCCATACTTGTTCCGTGGAAAGATTATGTGCTTGAAGTAAAAGTAATTGTGTTAGGAAAAGAAACACATGTTGCATGCACATAAACGTAGCTATTGTGACTTTGGAAACATGAGTCTGTGTGTACATAGAGAAAGTGAACATGCTAGCTTTCCTAAAAACAATAATCTCTTCAAGGGATTGCTTTGTTAGATCAGTTGCGTTGATTTCTTGATTTTGGATGCATAAGTAATCCTTGTAATTGTTTCTTGATTTTTATGCATAGAGATGGGTATCTATAATAACTTCTTGAAAGGGAAACATGAGAAACCTACATATAGAAAGATAAGAAATGAGGTTATAATGACTTCCTTTTAAGAAAGAAGTATGTAATTGTTTATAGTAAATGATGGTGGAATTCTTAGAAGGAAACTTGTGTTGCATACATTAAAGAATGGTTGTTATGATAGGCTATTGGATGCACAAATAATGGTCATTGTGTTATACATTTTAGTAGAACTAATGAGTTAGATCTCTTAAGAGAGTTGTACATGAGTGCGAATAAGCATTGTGGAAATTAGAACAAGTATTTACTTGGATATATGTACTAGTTAGTTATTATGTCATGCTTTCTCATGCATATGAGCAGATGTTAAAAGATCTCTTTTAGAGGTTGTTTATTGATTGATTAATATGGTATCTAATCTTGTTGCCAAGCTTGTTGATGACAACATTGACAGGAAACAGTGGTGGTTGGTGCCAAAGAAAAGTGATGTTAACATTGTGGCAAGAAAGTGATAAATGGTCCATGCAGATGAGTTCGAGTTGTAGGAATAGACATTTCTAGAACAATCATGCCACAAGGGATGTTGTATGTGGTGGCATGTAAGTAAAAGATTACATGAAAAATGTATTAGATTTTAGCTAGTTATGTGACAACTTAATGATAATTCAATGTAATAATTTTATAACAATGGTTAAGTGATGGGATCCCTTATAAGCCATTGAGTGAGGGGTGAAATCCCTCATGAGTGTTTAATAAAGAGATTAAACATTTGCTGCTTTTCATCCTACGGGGTTTCTAGGGTATATTGGTGTTCAATGGTGTCATTGCCTTTTGTGTCAGTTTGATGATGATGAATCCTTGATGTTGATGATTCTTTATTTGATGGCATAATCATCATGTCCAAGTATGAGATTAATTAATATGGCTAAGGAAATCATGTAATGGATGCAAGGATTCATGAGACAGTTTATGTTATAACACTACCACAGTGGTGGTTAATGGTTATGCAACTTACTGTCTGTTATTGCAATTTACTTGATGTACTAATGAACATTATATCTAATGGTTAATGAGGAATTGTGGAGTTGTGAATTGGATAACTACTTGTGGGTAGTTTGTGTAGAAAAATTCTAACTCCCTGCTTTTACATGCGAGGTTACCGGGGTATGTGACAAGTGGTATCAGAGCTAAAGGTTGCAGCACTGGAGCCTTTGGGAAGTGGTAAGCGGAAAGGAAATTGAGGTATGCCATTAGTAGGCATTAACTCAGGTATGAGTTTAACCATTCACATATTGATTTAAGTAGTACACTACTTTCGACATGATAAGTGTGATTTGTGTTTACACTACTTTGAGTAGTAAGTAATAAATTTGCTGCATAACTATGTTCATGACATTGGATTTCTGATGAGGATAAAAGACAATAATGAACTCTCGTTACACTTATGAAAAATATTGAAAACTCATTGAGGAAAGTGACAATCAACTACCAACTTTTGATTTGCAAATATGGCAATAACAATGGTGCATTTATTAAACAAGATTGAAGTTACAATGAATGAAACATAATGAGCCAATGCATGGACATAAATTATGGGGAACATCCTTGAATAGGATGACAAATTGTTTTTAAAGGAAATCGGAAGAACCCCGTGATATACAGAAAATATGCAATGACTCAAGTAGCGCGACTTGATTGTCATAACTAAATTTTTTATTAAGTTTTTCCATGGTTTCATTAAGATGATTGGTAGTTGTGACTGGTTAGTGTTGTTTGACTAACTAATAGCACTTATGTGCGTGAATTGAATTTGATTTGATTTTATCACAATTCGCAAACAAGTGATTACAGTAGTTACTTCATGTATTGGTCTGTTGATGGCAATACATTGAGGGAAATTGGAAAATGTTTAGAGTGTTAGCTCAACTATTGTTGACATCTACACATTAATGAATATTTGCATATACTTTTATGCACGTTAGTATTGTTCCACAAACTAAAAGATTAGGGAAGGGAATACTTGTTAAATGATTCATATGTATAACTAATGTTGCCGATGGCATTAAGTAGTGGTAGCTTAATGGCAACAAGAAAACTCGTCACGTAAAATGTTGCAATGAGAATTGCAATCATAAATGAGAAAGAATAAGGTTATATGATATGCATGATTGTGTTATCTGGAAATCAGAATGCATACAACATGTATGTCAGTTGTGTTTCCTATCAATCTAGATGTTTTGAACCCATGTTGAGGGTTAAGTATAGATGCATGGTATACATGCATGTTTGTTTTGTTAATGATAATGATTACATGGTTCAATGTGTAAATTACTTTGGGGGTAGTGATAAAAGAGAAATTTAGCATGCCAGACAGTTGTAGATAGTTGTGAAAGGCTAAGAATGCCTTAGGTTGATGGCAGTTACCAACCTGGAGGGGTTGATGGTACTTGTCTGCCCGGATTGTGAAAGGCTAGAATGCCTTCGGTTGATGGCAACTACCTGCTCGGAGGGGTTGATGGTACTTGTCTGCCCAAATTTGGGTTGATGGAAATTACCTGCTCGGAGTGGTTGATGGTACTTGTCTACCCAGATTTCCTTTCCCTAGGATTCTTGAGCTAGTTGACTAGTGGAATTCCATGTTACACCTAGTAAGGTCTCTATCAAAGAAACTGTTTGGATGTGAAAATGACTCGATCTAGTTGTGGAAACTAGTTCCTATGGGTTGGGAATTCTTTAGCCTATTGTGGTCTCATAGCTAAAGGAATTAACTAATCAGCTATATGTTATGTGAAAAATGAATTTTACATATAGTTTCGTAAAATATGTTATGCACATTTAACAGGAAATGAGCGAAGTGCTCAATAAGGAGTTATTAGAAATTTTATTTCCTTTATTGTATTACTAATCTTGTGAAAGTCTTAGTAGGGGATAAGACAATTTTCACTTGATGTAGTGATTAAATTTTAGAGAGCTAGGTGCTCTTTGGTACTTTTAGAAGTAATCTGTGGATGTCTTTAGTGAGAGTTAATTCAGTGTGCATGTGGAGCAGTGATGAGCTCTTAAGTACTTGTAAAAGTACTATGATTTAAAATCATCTAACAATGCACAATTGATTGATAATTAAAAGTAGTTCCTTTGACTCACAATATTATGAATAATGTGATTGAATTTGTTTGTCAAATATTACAAGATTACTTACCATCGATGGTCGATGGGCTGTTCAACCACTATTAAAATGCTCACGCGAAAGTGCTCATGATTTTCAAGAGTAGATGGTAAGTAATGGTAAGTTGATATAGAGTTTGGTTTTTAAATTTGAATAAGGGCCAAGTGTTGGCAATTAGAACTTGCATATTTTTGCAGTTATGAATGCTTATGAATATTGATCTTTCTTATGACTATAACATCACTATTTTGTTGTTGTCATCTCTTGGAATGAAATATTTGATTTTAAAGAGGATGGATCACTTTTTGTGTGGTTTAGATGGTTATATCATAAGTAAAATCTAAAGTTTCAATGAGAGATGAACACCGAGGACGGTGTTCTTGTTAAGGGGGGGAGTATGTAATATCCGTATTGTAACTAGCCATGCATAAAAGTAATTTTAAGTTATGGAAAATTTATAGAAACTTACAAATCAGTTATTGAATCGATTCTTGATTCCCGTGAAACTGAACGAGGGGAAAGGAAGAAAGGAAATCTTGGTAAAATGGGTGTGTTTCTTTCTTACGGGGTTACCTCTCTGAGCTTTCATTTTTCCATATTGATTCCTTTTACATAAATTCATATGCACCACGATCTTCCTTTGATTCAGCGGCTTCTGCAACGTTACTGCATCACAATGAGTAACGTTCATGGTTCCCTTGCTCGAGCAGAGAAAGTGAGAGGGCAGATGCCCAAGGTGACCAAACAAAACAAGTGGAAGAAGCCTAGAGGCCATGCTCACAAGCGAATGTAGTATAACTGCCAGTTTATTACTGCAGTGGTTTCTTCTAAAAAGAAGAGAGGCCATACTCCTCTTAGAAGTAAAGGACTAGATAGACTATTGTGGGAGAGACAAAAACACAAGGTAGACGAGGAATGCTCAATATATTTTAAGAGAGGAGACAGCACATTTAAAACCAGATTTAGACCACGAAAAAAGCAAAATGCAAGAACTCAGATCGGAACGTGGAATGCGTTAATGAACCTCCAACAACAATAGTTTTCAAGGTCGCTGCAAATTAAAAGATAAACAATTACTAGACAAGCAGGTGAAGTGTCTTTGACGGGTTCGGCATCCAGAATAGAGGTGATGGAGACAATGAGGCTGCCAGGAAAAGATAAGTAACTAGTTCGCTTTCTTGAAGAAAATATATGCTTGTTTTATTTGGGTATCTTATTAAGCATCTCTTACAAAATATAGATAGCATATGCATAATAGTATGTAGTAAAAGATTAAATATTTCACATGTTTTCTTGGTAAAGAAAACATGTTAATGTATGCAGTAAAATATTAAATATTTGATATGTTTTCTTGGTGTGGAAAACATGTTAATGCATACAGTAAAAGATGATTATTTTATATGTTTTCTTGGTGAAGGAAACATGTTAGTACATGCAGTAAAATATTAAATAATTTATATGTTTTCTTGGTGAAGAAAAACATGTTAATGCACGCGGTAAAGATGATTATTTTATATGTTTTCTTGGTAAAGAAAATATGTTAATGCATGTGGTAAAAGCTGATTATTCTATATGTTGTCTTAGTAAAGAAAAACATGTTAATGCATGCGGTAAAAGATTGAATAATTTATATGTTTTCTTGGTAAGGATGGTATTTTAATGAATGCATATAAAAGAAATAGCAGTTAAGTTGGATTGTAATGAGAAGTGATATATGCTTTATTGCATTGTGATATTAGCTAATTTAGAAGTTTTTGTGAAATAGTTATGCATTGCATGCAAGATAGAAATTGCTAATAATGTGCTTCTAGGCCCATAAGTAATCATACTAACTTTCATGAAGAAAGAGTATGTTATATATATACATAAATATGGTTTCTTTTTAGGAAACAGTGCATTCTTCATGCATGAAAATAATGACTTTATGTGAGATTTCTTGAAAACAAAAATAGAGTTTCTTTCCTTTAAAGACACATATGAATAGTGTTCATACAAGAACCAAGAATCCATACCTGTTCTGTGGAAAGATTATGTGCTTGAAGTAAAAGTAATTGTGTTAAGAAAAGAAACACATGTTCCATGCACATAAAGGTAGCTATTGTGACTTTCAAAACATGAGTCTATGTGTACATAGAGAAAGTGAACTTGTTAACTTTATTAAAAACAATAATCTCTTGAAGAGATTGCTTTGTTAGATGAGTTGTGTTGATTTCTTGATTTTGGATGCATAAGTAATCCTTGTAATTGGTTCTTGATTTTTATGTATAGAGATGGGTATCTATAATAACTTCTTGAAAAGGAAACATGAGAAACCTACATATAGAAATATAAGAAATGAGGTTATTATGACTTCCTTTTAAGAAAGAAGTGTGTAATTGTTTATAGGAAATGATGGTAGAATTCTGAGAAGGAAACTTGTGTTGCATACATTAAGGAATGGTTGTTATGATAGGCTATTAGATGCACAAAGAATGGTCATTGTGTTATACATTTTAGTAGAACTAATGAGTTAGATCTCTTAAGAGAGTTGTGCATGAGTGTGAATAAGCATTGTGGAAAGTAGAACAAGTATTTACTTGGATATAGTGCTAGTTAGTTATTATGTCATGCTTGCTCATGCATATGAGTAGATGTTAAAAGATCTCTTATAGAGGTTGCTTATTGATTGATTATTATGGCATCTAATCTTGTTGCCAAGCTTGGTGACAACAACATTGATAGGAAACGGTGGCGGTTGGTGCCAAAGAAAAGTGATGTTAACATTGTGGCACGAAAGTGATCAATGGTCCACGCAGATGAGTTCGCGTTGCAGGAATAGACATTGCTAGAACAATCATGCCACAACGGATGTTGTATGTGGTGGTATGTAAGTAAAAGATTACATGAAAACTGTATTAGCTTTTAGCTAGTTCTGTGACAACTTAATGATAATTCAATGTAGTAATTTTATAACAATGGTTAAGGGATGGAATCCCTTATAAGCCATTGAGTGAGGGGTGAAATCCCTCACGAGCGTTTAATAATAAGATTAAGTGTTTGCTGGTTTTCACCCTACGGGGTTTCCAGGGTATATTGGTGTTCATTGGTGTGATTTCCCTTTGTGTCAGTTTGATGATGATGAATCCTTAATGTTGATGATTCTTTATTTGATGGCATAATCATAATGTCCAAGTATGAGATTAGTTAATATGGTTAAGGAAATCATGTAATGGATGCAAGGATTCGTGAGACAATTTATGTTATGACACTACCACAGTGGTGGTTAATGGTTATGCAACTTAATGTTTGTTATTGCAATTTACTTGATGTATTAATGAACATTATATCTAATGGTTAATGAGGAACTGTGGAGTTGTGAATTCGATAATTACTTGTGGGTAATTTGTATAAAAAAATTTCTAACTCCCTGCTTTTACATGCGAGGTTACCGGGGTATGTGACATGTAACCTCCACTTACAGAAATTTCTGCTATATCTTATCAAAATCTTGCCTGACCCACTATAATTTTTTAGGAAACTGTGCAAGTTGGTTAGAATATAGTTTAAAGGAAACAAGAAAACAACAGAAAGCAATTAAACTATACTAATGGTAGTTTTACCGTAACAAATTTATTATGGCCCTACTTTGATTATAGCGCATTGCTTCGTTTAATTTTGTCATAGAAAGACATTGGATAGACATAAGTTTCCATGTGGTTAGATATATGTAATGAGAAGCTTTTTTTTCTATGAAATTGTTTGAAAAGAAAACAAAATATAAATTAATTAATTAATTAATCAATCGTATCAATTTTAATTAAATTGTCGAGATATATGATAATAGTATGTATTTTTTATTTTATAATTTATATATATTTTTGTTTTTTATATTAAATTTAAAAATTTTATAAAATCTATTATAATTAATAGAAACAAAATATTATTTTTAAATTTTTGAAAATATTTTATTTAACATCATATTTTCCAATGTTTTTAATAAACTTTATAAATTATTTCAAAATAAATTTAAACATCAATGTTTTTAACTCAAAGATTACAATATAATTTAACTTTCAACGAGTTTAAAAATACAAATCTTCTTCAATAAAAATGTTTTTAACTAAAACATTACAGTATAATCTACCTTTCAACCGGTATAAAAATACAAATATTCTTCGATAAAAATGTTGAGAAACCAAAATTAATTATACAAATATATGTTAATTTTTCAGCATGTGAATGTGGCACGGCAAGTTTTTTTTTTTTTGAATCTACTAATAAGATTTCAGCTCAGTGGAATATTCTTCGTTGTGATTTCACAAACCCTTTTCATCTTGCACACTACGGACTTAAATAAATATTTTAATAATGATAATGGCACGTGTTAGGTGGGAGGTGAATGCTTTCCCATATCGAAATTATTTTAATTGACATCTAATCAATTGTTTCATAGATCACGTTGTGTGAGTGAATTGTTTCTGAGAATGGGCCATGTTTATTATATTGTCCAATTTTCTAATGGAAATTGTATGATGTGAGTAGTTGTGTGAAATGTAGAAGGTGTTTGGTTATGTGGTATGATGGAGGTTTACCAACTTTTTTCGTGAGGATTGGATATGTAAATGTATAAATATCATTTTTTGGTTTAATGGTCATGGTATATAATTTGGAGTTTTAATGGTTTGATGTTTTAAAAAATTTGCAAGTTAGGCTTAGAATTTAGAGCATTACTTTTGTTCGGGTAAGCAGATTATTGGATTCTAGTAATAAAAACTTGGTAAGATTTTGAGTTTTTTCTATGATGAAACTCTAATTTAATAAATCAGAAGTGTTAAATGCATTTTCGACTCAAGTTTCAATGGTTTTGATGCAATGTTGTAGGAATAAACCAATATTCACTAACCCCAGCGACATCGAAGGTCAATCCATCTTTGCATTTGTAGAAGTCCCGTGGGAATGGTGTCAACCTCGATTATGTTCTAGTTTCAATTTTCTGTCGATCCCGATTCCATGATTTTCTGTAGCAGTTATGGCGAAGATTTCACAGAATTTACTTTGAAACTTGAAGTTGAGAGTATAGGATCTTTGCATTTTTAGAAGGCTTGTGAGCAAAGTGGAAGCTCCAACTATATACTGTGTTGTTTATATAGTTGAGGGGTCGAAGTTTTATTGACATAAACATCTAGCTCGGGAAGAAAATAACTATTAGCTCAATTGGGTTTGATACATGGCAATGTGAGAAGTTGATGCATGTTTCTGTTTTAGCACACTCGTGTGTGTGAGTTTTCTAATGCCTTTTATGTTCAATCCATTGTCATATGGCACATTGTTTCTATTAATTTGTTTTTCAAAACAAAAAATTTATTGGAATAAAATTTATACTTTAAGCAACATGAGATTACAGTGTGAGATAGTTTCCACCTAGAAAAACGAAAACATAAAAAAATCGACGAGAAATTCAAGTTTCAAGGGTATTGGAGAAATTTTGAGACCATTGTTATCAATATTATGAGTTTCCAATGTTGGGATTTTATAATGTACGTCATTCCTAAATTTTATGCATAGAGGAACATGTTTGAGCCATGATGTGAGAGCACGTTTAAAAAAAATCAAATTTGGAATAAGGGTATCTATCTCCATTTTTGTTTCTTGGGTTTCCCTAGAGTCGGAGAAAACCTGAGGTTGAGGTCAAGACCGACTTTGTGGTCACACAATCAACGTGTCTTTGGAGAAGAATGATAAGGAAAATGTCGAGCTCCAAGCCATCTTAGCAAATGTTGAGTTTCGAGTGGTCTTGAAGTTGCTACTAACATTTAAGTTAGTTGTTTTCGACTTTTGTAACTTATGAACCGTATTGAGATTGTTTTATTCTTTGGACAAGAGCTAGCGGGTTCGTATTTTTTAAACATTTTAATCCTAATTTTGTTTTAATTTGTACTTAGTTTTTGGATTTGTTATCTTAAACTTTTAAATAGAAAGAATAACTATATTTTGTAAAATTGTTTTAAGTAAATGTCCTATAAAAATTATTTTTTGAATTTATTTCTTTGTTGATAAAAGAAAAAGTTATTTTAAAATACATTTATTAAATAATATGTTATGTGAAAAAGAAAATTAATAAATTATAGATATATATGTTTGTTTTGTGAACCTTCGTAGTATAAAATAGGAGGTCGGGCTGACTATGAGGTCAGACATTGCCATTGTAAACATACATAATTATACACACATATTTATTTTCTAGCTCTTACTAAAAGTAAATCGGAGGTCCGCCCCCACTATGAGATCAAAGGTCAGAATTGTCGTTTGAATGGTCCCTCTAAACACTCTCGACTACTCACACTCCGTTACCAATTCAACTCAGAATCTAGGTTCAATGTTGTTATTATTATGATATCTTATAAATGATTTAAATGAGGTTTATGATCAAGTTTATCATAGATCGATATGTTATAAATTAAATCTTAATTTTTTTATAAAAATAACTTGTTGAATTTATTTCTTTATTGATAAAAGAATAAAGTATTTTAGATTATATTTATTAAATAATATGTATCTATGAAAAAATTATAGACACGTATGTTTGTTTGGTGGGCCTGTGTAGAAGCAAGTCATAGGTCGCACTGACTATGAGTTTACACATAAATATACGTACATATTTCTATTTTTTTTGTGGTTCCAACCGAGAGAAAGTCAAAGGTCAACCCCTAGTAAGAGATCAAAGATCGACATTGTGGTTTGAATGGTCTCTCTAGACACTCTGGACCACTGACACTCCCTGCCCAATTCAGATCCAAATTTAATACTTCATTTTTTTCATTAAAGAAGGGATAATGGGTTCCCATCTTTTAAACATTTTATCTTATAAGTACAATTTATTCAAAAAAAAATTATTTATAAGAAAATTAATTATTTTTGATTAATTTTATCAAATAATATGTTATATGAAAGGAACAAAATTATAAATTATAAAGAGGCCAATTATACAAATATGTTTCTTTTGTGGGTCATTATAGAACAAAGTCGGTGGTCAGGCTAGCTATGAGATTAGAGGTTCACATTGACTTTTGGATGGTGCTGTGACACTCTATGACCAATTGGGCTTCTTGTAAACACACCGAAATATATGTACATATTTGTTTTTGTGGTTCTTACTAAAACCAAGTCGAAAAATGGGGCCAACTATGAGGTCTAAATTTAGGCTTGTCATTTGAATGGTCTCCTTGGGCACTACCAACCATTGACAGTCCCTGACCAAATTGGCTCCAACTACAATACCACATGGAAGCTAGTACGAGTGGTGAAAAATTGAACGATGGTTGCAATATGTGTTATATTTAAATATTATTTTAATCAAAATTATTCACATATACATTAATGTTGATATTAGGTGCGATTAAAGCGCTATGTTGTTTTAGGAGGAAATCAACATAAATGGTCAAATTATTTTTCTTCATAGTTTTATTGTTTATGTTGATATTTCATAGTAACTATACCATTTATTAACTACAAATTGTAAGTTCTTCGATTATCCATGTTTTATTTATGTCCTGATACATATTTGGTTTTCAATGTTGTCATGTCTCCACATAATAAAATATAATAATAAAAACTACAAATTCCACAACGTTAAACTATAGTAACATGGTTGCATACATTTCCTTCTAAATATCATATAAATATATATTACCTTTACAACATGCAATACATTACATCATTATGAACTCATTAATTCTTGCAATTAATGGTTCTCTACATTGTCCGGATTTTTCATTTATGATCAACGAAATTACATTTAACTAATATAACTCCTCTGCCATCCTGAGCATTGGAGGGAGCAAGTCTCGGAAAAGCCTGCATCTACTCACCAGCTGTTCTTCCCTCCTCAGCAACTCCACTCCATCAACAGTGACACACGCTCGATCTCATCCAATGGCAGAATCTTTTCCTAGTAGTTCCAATTTCACTTTGGTAAGGTTTCATTGTGTTCAGTTAACATTTTTGTGCTTGGCTTGGCCTTCCTGTGTCTGGATTACTCCATGAAATCATTGTAGGTTTCCCTATGCCATGCTTTTGTGGCTAAGGAGTGATTTCATGACACTATTCCTATTGCAGGTTCTACTCGTCGCGCGACCATGACAGGTATTTTCATTTTTCATTAAGATTTTACCCGATGAAATGTTGTTTCATTATACTGCTATCATGGTAACACTCTTTCATGGTTTGTTTCAGGTTCCTCCAGAGGCACCTTAACACTCAAGGTATCTTTGCAAGGTGCTTCCTCTAGAGTTCTATCACGGCTCTGTGTTCTGGCCTTAGCTACTGCTTCGGGTATGTGAAAGACTCCTTTATTCCTCTTGTATCCTTTAAGCGACAAGATTTGAACGGTCTCAATTATGGATTTTTGTTTGGTTTTGGCCTCTTCTTGAGCACCGTCCGCAGAGTTAATGTCTAGATTTTTAAGCGTTCAAGTTGTTTTTGGTGAAGTTATGGGTTTGCATAACTGCTTCAACCTTCTGAGGCAAGCCTCCATCAATGTAATAAATGATAATTATTTGATGGTAGCATAGTTTGGCAAGGGTTCTTTCCGGGTTCATTGTAAATTTTTATCTTATTAAAATCCTTCATGTTGCTCTAAAGCATGTTTCAACCCTAGTTGAACTCGTTCTTTCTTTTGTTACCAGCGATTACTTACTAGTTCACTATAAATTCAGGTATATAGTTAAATAATTTCAGTTCAGGGCTTTTTGTTGAAATTTCGCTTGTACAGTTGATGAATCTGTTTCTAGCTTTCACTTTGGATTTTCTTGTAGTGTTTAAATTTTAGTTCAAGCGATAAACTAACTCATTCAATTGCATTTTAATTTCATGGTCGATTAGCCTACTCTATCTTAGAATTAAAATCTCAGTTAGCACTCTATCTTTAGATTTTTACATTGGTTCTTATAGGCTTTTCTTTAGCTAATTTCAGTTTAGTTATTTCACAATCTTAACCCGGGGTTCTGTTCTGGGCTCTGGCTCCATTGAGCATTTAATTATATGCTTTGATGAGGGTGGTTTCAAATCAAATCTGGTATTTCTATCCTTGTTTTAATTGTTTTAAGCTCCCAGGGTTCTAATCCGCTTCAGCTACAAATAGTTTGAGGTTGTCTTGCCCCTTTGTTTATTTTGTCTCTAGCGACCTGCCATGTTCATATAAAATGAATTATTGAGATTATGTGCTTCTTAAATTTAGTTCAGAAATTTACACAGTTTGAGGCCACTGTGTTCAACCCACTAAACGATTTCCTTATTGATATAATGTTCTCTAGATTGGAGCAAGTTCACTTTATTAGGTCATTTATATTTAACTATCTCTATCCAATTTTAGAAAGCAACTGTTTGGAAATTTGTTTCTTTTTTTGTTAAAATATAAATGTAACTGAAGAAAAAGGTTGCCCTTAATTTGACACTTACTGTTTTCCATATTTAAAATTTGTATTGTTTCTTTTCTACTGTTCATGGGGTTTATCTTTGTTTCCTTACCATATATAGGTGTATAAAAATATACTCCAAGCTAGTGCCTTTAGGCCATCTATTTATCTAGTTTAAGTGTAAATATTCCTCAACCTTTCTTTTCTTCCTATATAGTTTCATGGTCAAAATAAACACAATAGTTTAAATACTTACCTGGATTCAGTATTTACGATAGTTTGTTGGTGAAGTCACAACTACATATTATCAGATTTATCCTCCCGACCATGAGACTTGCCTTTAGGTCCAAGCCTCCCCCTGATATTTTACTCACAAGACAGATGCCTTCTTGCAAGACATTTAAGTCACAACATCCACAACTATCGGGTCACCACTAGACTTAGCTCTCAAACCATATGATCTTCCAACACAACAAACATTCCCCCTTTTCTCCTTTGTTCTCTCAGGTACTCAAAGATTATCCTCTTAATCCCTTCTTGGAGAATTCAATTCAGGGAAGTAGTTAGGGTTAGGTAACTACCTATCCCAACTTCTTGATATGAGAGAGTTACAAGATTTGTTAACACTCCATATTTGTTTCATTCATAATTATAAAATCTTAAATACATCAATTCAAATAATAATAGTAAGATCCAACTTTTATTTTACTCCAGTAAATAAATAATTACAATTTTCTCGGGACATCATATCTTCGCCCCCCTAAAATAAAACATCATCATGATGTTTTTCTATTACAAAGAGACCTAGACAAGTTTCCCTCATAACCTTCTCATCCTCCCAAGTGTCCTCTTCTATCCCAAAGTGTTGCAATTGCACTTTAACCTGGGTGATAGCTCGTATCTGCAACTCTACTTCTCTTTGATCGAGTATAACCAAAGGTTCGATTGAGAACTCACCTTTTGATTCGACCTAAAAAGAAAATTCTAGTGAGTCCCTTTAACTATTAATACTTTGGTTTTGACAGATTTGTTAAAACTATTTTACCTGTGTATCTTTCCAATTGATTATATGTTTAGGATCATAAACATATTTTTTTAACACAAGAACATGGAAAACATTGTGCACATGAATGTGGCTAGGCAAGGCGAGCTATTAGGCAACTGGTCCAACTCGTGCCAGGCTCTGGAAAGGGCCACAAAATCGGGGTGCCAACTTAGCACATCTGCTCCATTGTAATGTACTTTTCTTATCTCGTACCCACACGTATACGTGATCTCCAATTTGAAATTCCCAGAAATTCATTTTTTTGGTCACCAAATTTCTTTTGTCGATCTTGAGTGGCCTTTAAATTGGAATTCACCTTCTTGACCATTTCCACCATTTCTTTTAACATCTCGGGTCCCAGCATCAAATTATCCTTTGACCCTCCCCAACTTGAAGGTGTTTGGCACTTGCGCCCATACAAAACATCAAATAAACTTATTTGTAATGATGTATGCTAGTTGTTGTTATATGAAAATTTACCAAATGTAGGTAATCCTCCCATTTGGAGGGTTGCTACATCACATAAGTTCGCAACATGTCCTCCACTACCTGATTCACCCGCTCGGTCTGCCCATCCATTCGAGGGTAGTAAGAAGTGATGAAATGCAGCTGTGTGCACAATCCCTGAAATAAAGGTTTCCGGAAAGCTGATGTAAATTTTACATCACGATAAGAAATTATAATTTTTGGTAGTCCATGTAATCTGAAAATATTTTGCATGAATATGTTAGCGATCTGTAGAACCTTGTATGTTGGTTGCACTAGTATGAAAGGAGCATATTTCTCAACTTATCCACTACCACCATTATCAAATCATTTTTCTTTTTGGACCTAGGTAGTCTTGTAATTAAGTCGATGGAAATGGTCTGCCATTTCCATTCCAGAATAGGAAATGGGTGCAGTAACCTGGTTGGATGTTGACGTTCCATTTTCACTTGCTGACATTCCAGATAATGACTCAAATACTCGGCTACATTCTTCTTCATGCAAGGCAAAAAAATATTCTTTTCTAAGCGCAGTGATCGACTTCTGGTATCCAAGGTGGTCTGCATATGGAATCTTATGATATTCATCCAAAATTAAGTCTTTAATACTGTTCTGGTTAGGAACATACATTCTTCCTTTATAAATCAACATACCCTCATGGTTTATCTCGTATCCCAACTGTTGTTCATGGTTGTTCGAAATTTTAGCTTCTTGCCATAAATACTAATATTTTAGATCCCACCTGGCCACCTCTCTAAACAAATCATTGAAGGTATTCTTCACCTCACTGTAAGCGATTTCATAAATACAGTGTACCTTCCAACTCAAAGCATTCGCGGCCCAATTCTCCTTGCCTTTCAAGTGCTTGATTTCAAAGTCAAAACCACTTAAAAAGTTGATGCATCTAGCTTTCTTGGCATTCAAAGTTGGCTACATAAAATAGTTAGTTAATCTATGATGATCAGACATTAACAAAAATTTATTACCCATTAGATAGTTCTGGCACATTTTTAGTGCATTAATGAAAATGTTAGCTCTAAGTCATACGGTGAATATTTCTATTCGTGCTCCTTATGTTTCCTAGATTCATAGGCAATTACTCTGGATTCTTTCATTAAAACACCACCAACCCCTTCCTTGCTAGCATCTGTACAAACCGCATATCCTTATTTGGGTCTACAATGCTCAAGATAGGTGTGGTGGTTAGTAAATTCTTAAGTTGGTAAAAGATCTTTTGGCATTCTGTTGTCCACTTAAAGGCTTTTCCTTTCTTCTGCAGAGAGGTAATGGGATTTGCTCTCTGGAAAATCCTTCAACAAATCACCTGTAGTACCTGGCTAGACCCATGAATGACCTTATATTTGCTATATCCTTTGGAACATGCCACTCCATTATAGTCTTTATCTTCTCTGGGTCCACAAAAATTCCATCCTTCATAATGATGTGTCCTAGATACTAAATCTGCTCTTCAAAGAAATTGCACTTGTTTTATTTAGCATAAAGTTGATGTTCTCTGAGAGTTTACAACACTATTCTGAGATGTTCTTTATGTTCTTCTATATTCCAAGAATAAATCAGTATATCATCAATAAAAATCAACAAAAATTTATTCAAGTACTAATGGAATATATTGTTCATGAGACACATGAAAGCTGCGAGAGCATTAGTTAGCCCAAAAGGTAGCATAATTAACATGTAATGTCCATAATGAGTTCTAAATGCTCTTTTAGCTATGTCTTCTTCCTTGATTTTGATTTCATGGTATCCTGAACGTAGGTCAATATTTGAAAATGCTGTCACACCCTCCACTTGATCAA
This sequence comes from Pinus taeda, assembly GCA_000404065.3. Classification (NCBI taxonomy): domain Eukaryota; kingdom Viridiplantae; phylum Streptophyta; class Pinopsida; order Pinales; family Pinaceae; genus Pinus; species Pinus taeda. The sequence goes on from APFE030510884.1 coordinate 26,634, forward strand.
ACAAATTGTCTCTACGAGGTAAAGGGTATTTATTTTTAATAGTCATTTTATTTAGCTAGGGGTAATCCATGCACATACGCAAGGTTCCATCCTTCTTTTTAAGAAAAAGTACTGGGGCTTCACAAGGTGATACACTTGGGTGGATGTATTTTTTATCCAACAGTTCTTATAACTACATTTTTTATTTTGTCAACTCTGGTATACTCACGCGATAAGGAGCTCAAGATACCAGAGCTTCTCCTAGGATCAATCCAATTGTGAAGCCTATATCTCTTTTAGGAGGGAGACCCAGAACCTCTTCAGGGAATACGTCTGGAAAATTATGTATTAGAGGTATATTTTCTAAGGAAGAATATTTTTCCTTTGTGTTGGCATATCCTACTTGAATTTCATAGATTTGACACCCTTTCTTGATACACTTTGTTAACTATGAGGTAGTTACTTGTCTTAATATTAGATGCCTTAATATGCATTGAATCTCCTACCTATTTCCCTCCTCATCCATGTAGAAAATAGCTTTTGTTTTATATTTTATTAGGGACCAATTCTTTTCCAACCCGTCCATGCCTATTAGAATGCCATATGACCCTACGGGCAATACATTCAGGTCTGCCAATAGAGACTCACCTACTATTTTCAATGGGCAGTTGCTGACCTTCACCAACAGACGTCCTTTTGCGCCTATGGCTAGCTGTACTGACAAAGGAATTTTAAACTTAACAGCTTTTAAGGAACACTGTTCTACTATCTTAGGACTAACATCACTTAATGTAGCTCCTCGGTCAATTAAAACAGATATAGTTTGGTAAAAAAATTTACCTTCGAATTCCACAATGGTTGGTGGGTATTCTGCCTGATGGTCTTCAAGAGAAACATTGATTTTTCGGATGCTTATGGTCACTTATCCTATGGTGGATGAATCTTGAATCTCTGAAATCTGATTAATTCCTTTTTCATTGGGATAATTTTTTACGTAATGTATTCCCCCACATCTCGAACATTGTACTACGGGTGTTGCTGTTATTTCAATTTTAGTTATGCCTGACTACTCATTAGTCTTAGATTCATTGTGCAATCTAAATCTAGATTGGTTTCTATTAATATTTATGTTTACTTGTCCTTTGTGGGGTCCTTTATTGATTATAGACTTGTTTCCCTTGCTACCAACAGGGAACTTAATTCCCTTTTTGTCTATCCATCTTTTCCCTACATCCCCCTTTTGTCTGTTTTGCTAATAGAATATCCGAGCTTTTTGTATAACCTCATCCATGGTTTTTGGGTTATTGAATTCTAGAGGATCCTTCATGAACATCAGAAAACTATTGATAAATCACAACACCTTCGCCTTTTCCTCCCTTATTTAGGGAACATAATGAAGGATGTAAATTTTGTAATGAGCTCATCCACTGTCAGTTGTCCCAGTCTTAGATCATGAAGCTCTTTTTCCCTTTAATCATAGAATCATTAAGTTACATATATTTCCTTAAAATACCTTTGAAATTTTTCCCATGTTATACTCTGTTTTCTCACCCCATGCACAATCTTTACTTCTTCACAACATGTGGTGGATTTTCCTTGCAGCTAGAAAATGGTCAAGCGAGATTTTAAATTATGATGATATTCATACAGCTCAAAGTACTTATTCATATTAATAATATAGGCTTTAGCTACCTCCTCCTACTCACCATCAAAGAGGGACAATTTTATTTTTTGAAACTCTACTTGTAGTTCTATCCTTTGTATTTTTTGGGTTTTGTGTTCTGATGCATTATTAGATTTTTCTTCTTTATTTTCTTCCCCTCCTCCGATCTCTAAATATCCCATCCAATATTCTTGCTCTCTGGTCATATGCCATTGTTCTAGGCTGGGAATTGGTTGCCACTGATTTTGTCTATCAGAAGGACTCTTCATAATCTTCTCATGTTGTTGCATCATCCTTCTATTATCTACCCACAACCAGGCCATCTCACTATTTGACTCTTGCACAGGTTCCAGATATGTAGTATTGGTGTTGGGTGGTTCTTCGCCCAATCATATCCATACCTTAGGGTTGGTTTCTTGAAAAGATGAAGGTCCTAAACCTGTCATGCATCTATGAGGTGTGTTGCTTGTCCTCTTCATGTTAGCTATTCTCCCTTATTCTACTGTGTAAATCACAAACACTGGTAATCATTAGTTTCCATAGGCCTCAACTTTGTAACCTAAGCACTCTGATACCACTTGTCATGTCTTCACATAATAAAAAATAAAAAATAAATAAATACAAATTCCATAGCGTTAAACTATAGTAACATGGTTACATACATCTCCTTCTGAATATCATATAAATATATATTCTTTTACGACATGCAATACATTACACCACTATGAACTCATTAAGTCGTGCAATTAACGGCTCTATACACTGTTTGGATTTTTCATTTATGATCAATGAATTTTCATTTAACTAATATAACTCCTCATTCCTCTCAAGCGTTAGCGGGAGCAGGCCTCAGAAATGCCTTGGCTTGCTCACCAGTTATCCTTCCCTCCTCAAAAACTCCACTCCATCGATGGTCACGCATGCTCGAGCTCATCCAATGAGAGATTCCTTTCCTAGTAGTTCTAATTGCACCTTGGTAAGGTTTCATTGTGTTCAGTTAACATTTATGTGCTTGGTTTGGCCTTCTGGTGTTTGGCAAACTCCATGAAATCACTACAGGTTGCCCTATGCCATACCTCTGTGGCTAAGGAGTGATTTCATGACTCTGTTCCTAATGCAAAATCGTCACGTGGCCGTGACAGGTATTGTCATTTTTCGTTAAGCCTTAACCCTATGAAAGGTTGTTTCATTATACTACTGTCATGGTAATGATCTTTTGTGGTTTGTTTCAAGTTCATCTAGGGGCTCCTTAGCACTCAAGGTATTATTGTTGGGTGCTTCCTCCAGAGTTTTGTCATGGATTTGTGTTCTAACCTTAGCTACTCCTGTGTTCGGCCCACTAAATGATTTCCCTGTTGATACAATGTTCTCCAGATTGGAGGAGGTTCACTTTATTAGCTCATTTATATTTAACTATTTGTATCCAATTTTGAAAAGCTACTGTTTGGCAATTTGTTACTTTTTTTGTTAAAATATAAATGTAATTGAAGAAAAACACTATCCTTAATTTTGTCCTTTTACTGTTTTCCAGCTTTGAAATTTGTACTATTTCTTTTGTACCATTCACAGGGTTTATCTTCGTTTCCATACCATATATAGGTGTATAAGAACACACACTAGTGCCTTCGGGCCACCTCTTTATCTAGTTTAAGTGTTAATATTCTTCAGCCTTTATTTTCTTCCTATACTGTTTCATAGCCAAAATAAACACAATAGTTGAAATACTTACCTATATTCATTGTTTATGAAAGTTGGTTGTTGAAGTCACAACTATATATTATCAGATTTATCCTCCCAACCATGAGACTTGCCTTTAGGTCCAAGCCTCCCACCGAGCTTTTGCTCACAAGATAGATGCCTTCTTGCAAGACTTATAAGTCACAACATCCACAACTATCTCGTCATAGCCAGAATTAGCTCTCGAATGTCTAACATTTCAAAATCATAGACATTCCCCTTTTTCTCCTTTGTTCTCCCAGCTACTCAAAGATTACCCTCTTGATCCCTTCTTGGAGAATTTCATATTCAGGGAAGTAGTTGGGGTTAGGTAACTAACTATCCCAACTTCTTGATATGAGAGAGTACAAGGTTTTTTAATACTCCATATTTGTTTCATTCATAATTATGAAATCTTAAATACATAAAATCAAATAATAATAATAAAATCTAGTTTTCGTTTTACTACATTAAATAAAATAATTACAATTTTCTGGGGACTTCACAAATGTACTGTTTTATTTAATATAGATTGAAAATATGATTTTAGGGTCTTGTTTACTAGAACTTATTATTATTTTTTTTTACAAATGACTTAAATGAGGTCTATGATTAGGTATATCATTGGTTGCTATATTATGAACTGAAAGTTAAATATCTAGTAAAATTGTTTGTTATTATAAATTCACTTCCTGACATTTGGTGAAAAAAATGGTTAATATAAATTTATTTATTTATGGTTCCGGTACAAGTACCAATCCCCAACCTTGTACTACTTGGATAACTGAAGAACTCTTTTAATGTCTGCACTAATCTTGGGAGGAGGATCTCCCATTAACATAGTAGTTATTGGATGTACAAATAAGTCAATGAAATCTATGTTAGGATGAGGAGAAGAGCTACAATAGTGGAAAATTGAGGTCCAAAAGATAACAAACCTAGGATTCCCTTTAGTATCAAGCTTTTGGATAGAGAAAGGGAATTCATCAGTTTGGTAGTAGAGAAAAAGATGGTACAAGATTGTAGAATATTCAAATACTCTCTCGTTCTCTAATCTCATGAATTCGTCAAGAATCTTATCTGCAATGAATGTAGCATAGTCAAATTTGGCTACAGGAGGTTGACCAGGGGTAAAAATAGACATGTAGGCTAAGGTCATCTCATCTACATACTCATTAGTGGTAAAACCCAAAATGAAAGCAATCATGGTGATGGTATCCTTTCCTAGATTATTAAAGAAGCATGACATGTAAGGAAGGGGGTCTTTTGGCTTGTATTTTTCTTCATTGAAAGTTTGACAGATTTGGGTAATTTCGGAACTGGACAGCTTTGAAGATTTTTCAAATAAATCAGAACTAGAAAGGGGAGTGAGGTCCTGACCTGGCTGCAACTATAACATCTCATTTATGGATTCGACTGTAATGGTAAATAGGATTTTCTGGTCTTGGGTCATTACAACTCTCATATTAGGGTTGTAGTTTGCATGGCATTGGTGGATAATATCTGGGAAAATATGGACAGTGGGGAATTGATAGGTTTGATTCCCAAAGACCTATTTTATCAGCATGGTTCAGATAATTGTCCCGATACTTACAGTATAATTTCAAGGGGTTTCATCAAAAGTAAGGTGATTTATTTGAAAATATCTCTCGGCTAAGGGAAGGTGGTGTAAATCCTTGTGGGGAGTAATAAGTGGCATGACATATAGGGTGATGAGAGTTTCCATCCTTGATTCTTGTGTATTCAAGGACATTGGGAGGGAAATTCAGGGATCTTATGGAGAACCAGGTTGTTTTAAGGAGTATTCAGAGTATTGGACCATTTAGATTTTGATAAAAATGTTCAATTTCTAAAGAAATTCAGTCTTGGTTTGATATAAACATAGGGTTTTCCAGTAGAAGTGGGTAAATACCTAGTTATGGTGGTACGGGAAACGAAATGGCACTGGTGTGTAGTCTGGATGGGGCATGCTAGTCTGCAGTGGCGATTGGGAGTTCGACGACCTTTTGGAGTTGATGGTTTGAATGCAAGGTGACAGCATGAATGTGATTCTATGTCCATGGAGAACAAGAGGTTCTATTGTTTCGGTAAAACAAAAATTATGAGTGTTTTCGTTTTATTCGCAAAGTCAAAATATTTGGTGGGTATGCTGAAAGAGAAAGATGGAACCAGTCAATGGAGGGGATATTTTTGTCAGGCCAGGAGTAACTCCAGAAAACTAATTCGTTTATTCATTAAGCCAACTATCTATTATATACATGAATGTGATTGTTCAGTTCATCTTCTCGATGACTGTTCACATTCAATTCCCCCAATCACTGAGGATTAGGTGTCAACATTCCCCCCCTTAATCTGAAGGGATGTTCGTGAGTCCAAGCATTGTTCTGAATCTTTCAAGCTTTTCTCTTCCAAGCGCTTTGGTGAAGATGTCTGCAATTTGCTCATTTGTGGAACAATGGTGGAGATGGATTGTTTTGGCCTCAACATGATGTCAGATCAAATGATATTTAGTATTGATTTGCTCTGTACGGTCATGGAACTTTGGGTTCTTGGCCAAGTTTATTGCAGAGGTGTTGTCAATCATGAGTGGAGTTGATTGTATTTGTTTTACCTGCAAATATTCAAGAATTTTCCTGAGCCACACAATTTCTTTTGTTGCTTTAGTTGCTGCCACGTATTCTGCTTCTGTTGTGGAATCTGATGGAACTGATTGTTTGTGTGATCTCCAAGAGACAGCTCCTGATCCAAGACTCATAGCATATCCTGAAGTAGATACTCAAGTTTCTTTGTCTCCATCGAAGTCTGAATCAGAGTATCCAATCAAGCTGAAGTCATCCACCTGTGTATACTTGATTCCAAGGTCTTGAGTTCCCTTCAAGTACCTTAGAACTCTTTTTGTAGCAGACCAATGTCCCTCACAAGGCTTTTGCATAAACCAGGAGAGGATTCCAACAGCAAATGAAATGTCTGGTCTGGTAGTAGTGAGGTAGATGAGACTTCCTACAAGATGTCTATACTTTGTTGCATCCTCAAATTCCTTTCCTTCAATAGATGTGAGCTTTAAGTTTGTTCCATTGGAGTAGAAAGAGGATTGCACTCTGTCATGCCAAATCTGTTTAACAAATCTCCAATGTATTTCTTTTGAGAAAGAAATATGGATTTTGGATGTTGGGTTACTTCAATGCCAAGATAGTAATGAACATAGCCCAAGTCAGTCATTTCAAAACTTTTTCCTAATTCTTTCTTTATGGATGCAATATAACTTTAATTGTTCCCTGTCATTAAAAGATCATCTACATATACCACAAGATATACAACTGTTTTGCCAACTTTCTTGACAAATAAAGTTGCATCATCAAGCTCAAAATGATTGAAGTTGGGTTTCAGAAGATGCTCAGTTAGCTTTTCATACCAGGCTCGTGGTGCTTGTTTGAGGCCATACAAGGACTTCACAAGTTTGCATACTTTATGTTCATGTCCTTTCACAGCAAATCCTTCAGGCTGGGACATAAAAACATTTTCTTTTAGATCTCCATTCAAGAAGGCAGTTTTTACATCCATTTGATGGACTTTCCAACCGTTCTGAGCTGCCAGTGCAAAGAGTGTCGGGATGGTGGCCCATTTTGCTGTGGGAGCAAAAGTTTCCTCATAATCGACCCCTTCCTTCTGTGCAAAACCTTTTGCCACAAGCCTAGCTTTGTGCTTGTCAAGTGAGCCATCAGCTTTGTACTTGTTTTTGTAGACCCACTTGTAGCCAATTGGTTTGGTTCCGAATGGAGGATCAACCAGCTTCCAAGTGCCATTCTTTATGAGGGCATCATACTCCTTTTGCATTGCTTCTTTCCATTCATCATGAGAAGCAGCTTCTTTAAGGAAGTTGGTTCAAAATCTGTAGACAAGTTCAATTCACAATCATAAGAAACATCCATATCAACAGGTGAATTAGAGTCATCTACATCACCTCCATTTTGTCGGTTTGAATTTCTGGTTCCTTTTTTTCCAATTTCATCAGGATGAACACTTTCAAGTGTCTTTGTCAGCCATTTTGGGGGACCTTTCTGAGATGGTCCAGGCTGCTCTGTTGATTGAGTTGGGAGTGAATCAAGATTGAGTCTCCCAATTCTATCAATTACATCACTTAAAGCATCATCCGTTGCTGGAGTTTCAGTCGGGGGAGAGTATTCTTCAGAAGAAGATTCCACATGTTGATCTAGTATATGAATCCCCCCTTCAAGATGTGGAATCTGATTTTCAAATTCTTGAAATGATTTCATTTTTGTGAATCTAGCCAAGCGATCAAGTTGTCACTCAACACCATTGTTAGATTTGGATGATTCAAGAAAAATTACATCTCTAGATATAACAAACTTTTTATTTCTTCATCATAGAGGTGGTATGATTTGGAGGTATTTGAATACGCCAAGAAAATACACTTACAACTTCTAGCACCAAGTTTGTTTCTATGTACCTTTGGTATCAAAGCATAACAGGTGGAACCAAAAATCCTGAGATGTTTGACCGAAGGAACATGTCCATACCACAATTCATAAGGAGTCTTGTTTCTTATAGCACTAGATGGACATCTATTCTTTATATATGCAGCACATAGAACAGCATCAGCCCAAAACATTATCTTTACATTTTTGAAAAAAAGCATGGATCGTACCATATTCAAAATTGTTTTGTTCATTCTTTCAGCTACACCATTCTGTTGGGGATTATAAGGCACAATTGTTTGATGTTTAATCCCATGTTGGCGAAGATAGTGTTCAAATTCATTTGATGTATATTCTTTTCCATTATCAGTGCGAATAGACCCAATATGAGATTGTGCATCATTTTCAATCCATTTATGAAAATTCTTGAATGTTTGAAAGGCATCAGATTTGTTCTTCAATAAATAAACCCAACACATTCTGGTGTAGTCATCAATAAATGTCATGATATATTTATTTCCATTTGCAGAAGGAACAGGCAATTGACCACATAAATCTGAATGAATAAGTTCAAGCTTCCTATGTGCTCTTGAATGTGAGTCATGAAATGACTGTTTACTATGCTTTCTTAGAATGCAAGCATCACATTGCTTAAATTTTCTAGGAATTGTAGGCAAACCAGCCACACCATTTTTCTTCAATAA
>APFE030510885.1:3031-39223 GCA_000404065.3 Pinus taeda
ATGAACAATTCTTCGATGATTCAAATGACAAAACCTCCTTTCTATATATAGGAGTCTAATGAGTCACAATATAACCCAACCGACCTAACAATAATAATATAAAGCCACATAAATAACAATAGAGGGATTCTATGGGGCACAGTAATAAAAATATGGGGACAATAGGGGCACAACAATATTAATAAGGGGTACAACTACAATAGTAATGGGGTAATCACTAGTATTATAGGGACCTAACAAAATGTGATGGTGGTGATGTCTTCTTAGGGGATGATAGGAAGGCTAGGATTGTTAGTCGTAGAAAATTCAAGTTGAAGTTGTAAGGTGGAAGGATTAGAACACTTTCGGGTGTTCTGCAGATTCCTGCATTGGCCAGAAATATGATTTCTATAAGAAAGTTGGATGATGCAGGTGTAAAAACAATATTTGAGAAAGATATCTGCAAGACAGTTCAGGGAGCACTGGTATTGATGAGGGAAGTTCGGATTGGAACTCCATACAAGCTTTACGGTAGCACTATTATTGATGGGTGCAACAGTTATGTGGTTCCTGAAAGTGGAGTAAAAAATATAGTGGTCTCTGGAGAAAATACCATGCTATGGCATCAAAGGCTTGGACATATTGGAGAGAAGGGTCTTAGAATACTTCATGGTAATGGTATGGTAGATGGTATGTCTAATTTCTCTCTGGATTTTTATTTCTGTGAAAATTTTGTACATGGGAAAAAAAATCCATTGAGTTTCCCATCTGGTGCTAAGAGGGTGAAACAAATATTAGATCTTGTGCACAGTGATGTTTTTGGACCTATGTTAGTTCCATCACTGGGTAAGTCGGTGTACTATGTATTATTTATAGATGACTTCTCAAGGAATGCATGGATATATTTCCTCAGGAATAAATCTAAAGTCTTTGACACATTTAAAGAATTTAAGTCTCTGGTGGAAAACTAGACAAAGAATAAGATAAATGTGATAAGGACAGATAACGATGGAGAGTTTTGCAAGAAGGAATTTGAAGAGATTTGTAAGAAGTGTGGTATAGCATGGCAGAAGACTACTCCATACACACCTCAGCAAAATGGAGTTGCAAAAAGAATGAACATGATGTTGATTGAAAAGGTAAGAAGCATGCTTAGTGGTGTCAAGATAAGACAAGAATTCTGGGCAGAGGCGGTGGAGACTACATGTTACCTAGTCAACATACCACCTTCATCGACTTTAGAGGATAAGACTCCACAAGAGGTATAGACTAGTAAGAAACTTTCTCTTTCACATCTGAGGGTATTTGGATGTGATGCATATGTACATGTTCCAAAGTTGGATGGTAAATTCTAAAGGTGCATCTCTATTGGGTATAAGGATGGTTTAAAATGTTATAATCTTTGGAACCCAGAAATAAGGAAGGTTGTGTATAGCTGAGATGTGGTGTTTATAGAGGTGAAAGATGTTATTAAACATGAAGTCCTATCAAAGGAACCTGAGAAGATAGAGTTTCAGATAAAGGAGGAAGAATCAGTCTCTACAGTAGAAAAGGTATCAGAAGATGAAGAACCACAAGATCCATCTATGAGAAGATCAGTTCGAGAAAGAAGGGAACCAGAAAGGTATAGTCCATCTTCCTTCTGTTCAAATTTTTCTTTATCTATTACTGATGATGATCCCAGAACTGTGAGGGACACAGTAGATTCATAGGATGGAAAACTCTGGAAAGAGGCCATGGTTGATGAAATGGCATCTTTGCATAGAAATGAGGCTTCAAATCTGGTGGAGTTTCCGGCTGGAAGTAAACCCATTGGAAAAAAATGGGTGTTTAAGAAGAAGATGAATTTAGAAGGCAAGCTGGAGAAATAAAGAGCTTGATTGGTAGAAAAAGGTTATTCCTAGGTACCGGGAATATATTTTGGTGATATTTTTTCTCCTATTGCTAAGGTAGCTTCCATTATATTACTTCTATCTATTGTTGTTGCTTTTGGTTTTGAGGTAGAACATATGGATGTGAAGAAAGCATTTCTTCACGAGGATTTGGAAGAAGCGATCTACATGAAGCAACCTGAAGGCTTTGCGATGAAAGGTAAGAAAGAATTGGTATGCAAGTTAAAAAGTCTCTATATGGGTTAAAATAGTCACCAAAGATGTGGTATCAGAAATTTGATACATTTATATGGGGACTTGGCTTCACCAAAAGCAAAGCAGATCACTTTGTGTGTTTTAAATTAATTTGTGACCGTGTTATTTATGTGGTCGTGTATGTGGATGGTATGTTGCTGGTTGGAAATGACAAAGAAATTATTCAGGATTTGAAGACCCAATTTTCCTCCAAATTCGACATGAAAGATCTTGGTGTTGCAAACTATATTTTGGGCATAGAAATTAAATGAGATCAAGCAAAGAGGAAGCTCTAGTTAAACCAGAGGAAGTATGTCGAGACAATACTAAAGAGGTTTAATATGCAAGATAGTAAACTGGTGAAGGTTCCTATTCCTATAGGTGTAAAGTTATTTGTTGAACAATGTCTCAAGACACAAGAAGAGGAAGAGGACATGTCTCGTGTTCCATATTTAAGTGTAGTTGGTAGCCTGATGTATGCAATGGTTTGTACTAGAGCAAACATTGCACATGCAGTGGAAGTATTGAGTAGGTTTATGTCAAAACTAGGGAAGGATAATTGGACAATAGTGAAGCGGGTTTTCAGGTATTTGCATGACACTAGTGATTATGGTTTGTACTACCAAGAAAGACAAGGATTGGAAATTTTTTTGGACATATGTGGCTTTGTTGATGGAGACTAGGCTGGAGATTTGGATCAGAGAAGATCTACAAGTGGGTATGTGTTTAACCTATTTGGAGGTGCAATCAATTAGATGAGTAAGAGACAGTTTGTAGTGGTACTTTCAACTAGACAGGCAGAATACATGGAAGCCACTCATGGAAGCAAGGAAGCAGTTTTGTTGCAGAGATTGTGTTTAAGTATGGGGTTAGTACAATGAGCTATAAGGATAGACTCTCACAGCCAAAGTGAAATTTTCGTGGAAAAGAACCTTGCTTATCATTCAAAGACAAATCACATTAATGTTCAGTATCACTTTGTGAGGGATATGGTTGAGGATAAAAAGGTGTTTCTAGTAAAGGCAGACACTTTGGAGAATACTGCAAATGCATTGAAAAATTGTGTGAGCACTGAGAAGTTCTTTTGGTGTAGAGAAACAATGGGTGTTGCATGACTGGATCAATGACTAAGCTCTCCTGTGGCCCCCTGTGGAAAGAAGAAAACAAGTGGGAGAATCTTGGGTGTGTGTTATATTCTTTCCACAACTACTCCACGCACGTGGGGGTCACAGGGGGGCAGTTGGCCCCCCTATTGAGGGGTATGCAAGGGGGCAGTAGGCCCCCTACATGGGGTCTAGGGCAACATCCTGGGAAATTTTTTTGGACCCTATATTAGGCAAGCAACCTTACCTATGATTTTGTGCATGGATTTCACACATGGTTTTGGGCATGATCGTTTTCTATCCATGGTATTTTGTAGATTCAGTCAAGGGAACTACGATCATGTTCTAATCTAGGGGTAATGGTTTGGGGTTTATGGATGCTTCAGCATGTATATATGTATTGTAACATTGAAAGGAATATAATGAAAAATGAACCTAGTAGTTCCGATTCTGGGTTCCATGGGAAAATATTTGTGTATATATGTCTTATGTTTTATGACCTTTCCATTGCTTATTTTCTTTTTTTTTAGAATTTGTATGTAGATAATTTTTGTATGGGATTAAAACCTACATGTTGAGGCTTTTTGGGATCCTCCCAAATCAATTAATAAACCTTGAATATTAATAACTAAAAAATACAAATACTAAAAGTAGGGAGAAATGATTTAATAATATTCCTAAAAGCCTTAGAAATCATATAACCTAGATAGAATAACAAGAGAAATGATTAAGGTGAAAAAGATAATATAAAAAGAAGAATTGGGAGGCAATGGCAGTGTTGCAGGATGAATGTTAGTGGCTAGGGTTTCTAGCATTTCTTGTAGAAGGAAGGCAAGACTTATTTCTAGAGTTCTTGTCTGACTGATTGGAAGTTTTTCTGTGAGAATGGATACACCATAGTTAATATATCTTTTGAAGAGCCCAAGTCACATGCAAGTTTTTATATATTATGAGGAATATTGGATTTCCAAGGCTTTTGCCTCTGGAGCTAGCAGTTTCTTGATTGGGATTGGGTTAACCACTAATTGGTTTTCCTAGAAAGGTCCTTCGCTTCTGGGCGAGGTGCTTATTTTTTAGGGGAAAATTTTATGGGGACTTTTCTTTCTAGTAAGTCGATTTTAACAAGTTTCTACCCACTAGTGGAAAATGGCAGGGTAAATGACATTGAGACATCTTCAAGTCTAAAATTTACTATACCTACCTTCTTAGCAGGATTGGGTTTCTTTGTCCCAGGGGTTTTGTTGGGTCATTTTCAAGATGTGGGGTTTGTAATACCTTTATTTTGTTAAGGTAGCGTGGTTTATGCCCTCTTTTCAAATGTGGGAGGGTTTCTCCATGAAGTAGAACCAATGCATATTTTGTCTGAGAAAGTGGTAAGGGATGAGTTCCCTTCAACTTTTAGTGGTTTCTTGAATACATTTGTGGTGGCTAGTGGATGGGATGGTCTCGATGTTAATATGCATATAAAGGGTCCTCTAGACAATGAAGGTGGTGGGGAAGCAACATCCATATCGTTGGTTAGGGTTTCAACTAACCCCAATCAAAAGAAGAGGAAAAAAAAGGTTTTTAGGTGTGAGTCGAGTCCTACACCATATAAGATGAGTTTGGGGTTTGATGTTGAGATGGAGGAAGTGGAAGACTTGGCTACAAATTATTTCGTGGGTAAATCTAAGGTTGGAAAATTTTGTATTGGCAACCTTCGGGAGTTGCTCGAAGAGGAAATTTCACCCCCCAAATTCAAAACCGAGTTGGAGTTGTTCATGCTAGCTAAGAGTTGGATTACACTAATGTTTCGTTCACACAAAGAGAAATCTATTATTACAAACAATGTTTTCTCTATTAATGCCATGCTAGTTTTGTTCTAATTATGGATCCCTTTATTTGACACTAGTTATGAGTGGATGGATTTTGCCCCTATCTGGGTTTGGATCTTTTGCCTTTTAGCCCATATGTGGAATGAGAAATGTTGTAAAAACCTCAGAAATAACATTGGGGTTTTTCTCCAATAAAACTACTCATTTAAGGACACAAGGGACAAACCAATGGAGAGAATGGGACAAATCAGACTATTAACATAGTTAGGGGGGTTGATTGATTTCAAGTTCTAGAATAAGAGGTAATCCTATTTTGTTCTAGGTGATGTCATAAATATGAGCATGTTGTTAGTCATTTTCCTCTCCCCTTTAAGAAAGTGGTGTTGTGAGGGCACATAAGGAAAAAGTAGAAAGTTGATTCCCAATCATATTTGGGCTAGCGGTCAAAGGATGGGGATGGTGCTCAAGGGGACATCAGAAATATGGTAGTTGACATAGATGTGGAGCACATAGTGGATGGGGTTTCCTTGCCACATAATGTCACGGTTGATGTTGGAAGCACTCCGTAGGATTTTGGTGTCAATATTTCTCTAACCTCTCCTCCACCATGTTCTTCTTTGCCCCTTCCCTCTGATACTATTCCCTCAAATTATTTCCCATATTTTGGAAATTATTGGGGTCATGTTTCTAGTTTTTCACATGATGTTGTGTCGAACCTGTTGACTAGTAGTTTTTCTACACATATACCATATCTAGCCCCTTCCCCATCGATGTTTGTCCCTTCTCCTAAAGCCTCAACCCTCTTTGTTTCATTGAGGGACCATGAAAATGGATATATCATTTAAAATATTAAGTCTAAACATACTTTTCCTTCCCCGAAGGGTTTGGTCTGTGGTTTGGGGAAGATCAATCTACCCTCTTTGGGGTCAAAATCAAGTGGAAGAAAATACGCCATCTCAAAATAAAAAAGAAAAGGCCATCGAGGATGTAGCTACAGGAAGGAAATTATCCATAACTAGGGTATTTAGAGATGTGAATTCCCAAGAGGTGGTTTCTTAAAGAAAATTGTTTCCTTCAACTATCGAGGGTTGTTAAGTTCTCTGAAAAACTTGCCTTGAAAATAATGGTCATGCTAGAGCATCCAAATACTATTTTTCTTTTATTTTGGAATCCTTGTTTTGTGGGTGTAAATTTATTATATAAGATGCAAGGGGTCACTCTTGAGGTATTGTTGTTGGGTGGTTGCAGTGTAAATTGAAGGTAAAAAATGCGTGGACCATCTGCTCTAGTTTTGGGATTGAGGTATTTTCAGCTAAGCTAGTGTCTCTTTTACTTGTATAAGCCTTTATGGCCCCTACAATTGTAGATTATAATTCTAGATAATATTTTAAATTTAAAGTTGTTGGAATCTAAAAATCTAATTTTGGGGGAATCTAATTTTTTTAGTTGGAGTTGCTAAGTCTTGGGGCCCTAGAGCTAGTGTTGGGACAAGGTCCCCTAGATCTAGTGTTGGGATGAGGTCCCTTGGGTCAAATTTTGTTAAAATATTATATGTCTCCACATTTTGAGGAGTAGAGTGTGAGTAGCACAGGTCAAATAGGAGTCGAGGGGTTTTAGGAAGGTCTAAACCCTTTATATTTTGCTATTGTTTTGAGATCCTCCCACGGTTTACAGACCATGGTATTGTAATAGTGAAGGATATATAAAGAGATGTCTTAGCAAGTCTAAGGAAATCAATCAAGTAGTTCATGATGATATGATTTTGGGTCTATAATTGTAGATATTTCTTTGTTTTTAGCGAAGGGGAAGGCTCCTACAACTAAGTGCGTGGAGACCTTGGTAAGTCCGTAGCTGAGTGCACGGGCCCCTGCAGCTGTGTGCATAGGGTATGGAAAACTTGTAAAGGAAGATATGAAGTAATAGCAAGATATTTGAAGAAAATCTATGTCTATTTTTATGCATTGTGTATTTTTTGTACTTATGTGCCACTAAATGATATTTATCTATATTTTATCTTAATTACTCCACGAAGATCTGGATCAAGTGTTAGATGTTATTTTACGCATGATTATATAGTTATGTGAATCTTATAACTTTCTTGAACTGAAAATCATCTTAGTCTCATGAATAAGGGTTTGCGAAGGTCAGATATGAACTAAAACTACAGAAAATGCCTTAAACCACATCACGTAGCCTTCTAGATGCAGAAGCCTGGTTCTAGCATCCCCCAACACTGCCTTCTGTGAGACTGCAGTCTGCGCTAAGCAGGTTATTGCTAAAAGGGCCGGTAGTGTAGGGTTTTGTTGGTTAGTACCGCTAACTCTAAACTTGGGTCCAAACCCCCTCAAGCCAACAAACAGTTCCATTGTTGGGACCAGGATCTATCTGAGGGATGTGTAATGTGGCGTAAGTGGATACCGACTAAGAAGGAAATCAAAAAGTTGATAGACTAGAAGTTGCATGAGTTTGTAGGCCAAGAGAATAGGAATCCATGCTTATCAAAAGAAAAGTGGTTACAAAGGTATCTTTACACAAAAGTGCAAGAAGTTTTCTTTCATCGTTTCCCTGCAAGTTTTACGAGTGGCTATCCGATTTAACGGATAGCGAAGCTACTCATAAACGTGACGATCCAATTATGTGGACTCCGGAAGTTGTGAGATGTCTTGAAAGATCTGATTATAAGGTTGCAAGGGTTGTTACTTATTATATTGATAGTATCTTGGGCAGTTTAATCATAGAATTTGCAATAGATACATTTTCATATTATAGTGAAGTCGAACGACGATTCTTTAAGGGTTTGAGAGGTAAGTACCTAAAATTGCTAAAAACTTGGATTAAAATTATTTTGTGTGAAAATAAGGTTATGCCTTTACCTTAATGTTTAAGAGGGGTCCAACTGGATCTAAGCAAAGTGGAAAGCAATTCAAAGTAGATCAAGACAAATTTGCCGAAAGTGAATACAATCCCTTATTGGGAGAGTCTGAAAGTGAAGAAGAGCGAAGTAGTCGTAGTATGCCCAAAGGCGCAGTGTGTATTATAGCTCAGGGTAGTTCTGAAATTCAACATCCCACAACACCACCTCCACCTTCCCCTCCACATCATACACCTATGCCTCCACCTCCACCTCCACCTCTGTTATTTAGTATGGAAAATACGATAAAAATGACTCTATTCAGGGGTCAAGGATTAGAGGATCCTGAACAATTTTGGTTTGTCATAGAGGTTGTGTAGAAAGTACAACAGATCAATGATGATATAAAGAAATCACAACTAGTTACAATGCTATAGGACAGGGCGCTTACCTGGTATATCAAATACAACATGACTCACTCGGCTACTTCATTGGCTATTATGAAGGATGTGCTGAACGCAGAATTTACAAAGCCGAAGTTGAAGGCAGTGTGTGACTAAGATCAAGGAGATTAAGAAAAAAGTTAATGAATTTTCATATGATATAGATCAGTGACTCAAGTGTTTACTAAGTCAAGCTAACCTTTAGATCCTGGATGAACAACATAGGGACTGATACATAACTTCAATATTACCTCACTTAAGGTTACCATTATCTCAGCAGAAGATTAGATCTCAGGCCGAAGCATTGGAAATTGCGATGAAGCTAGAAGCTTTTCCAATCCAAGATACAAATGTAGGAGTTCAATAGATCCAGGCACATCTAGCAAGCCTGCATATGGAGTTGCAGGACCTGAAGAAGGGAAAGGAGGTTAAGACATAAACAGACTATGAAGTTTAGTGCACAAAATGCAAGGATGATGGTCATTATAAGAATCAATGATCTGTATTCTGGGACTATATACATATAGGAGGTCCTAACTCACTAAAACTAGAGTCTTTCACTGGATCAAGCACTGGTGCAAGTGCCTGGTGTAGTATTTTCCAAGTTTTAGGACATCATTCAATCGATAATTTCTCCTTATTAGATAAGTTTATACAATCTCCAAATAATTATTTTTGTAGCTTTTATAAGTCAGTTGGTCATGACAAGAGGAATTATCGAAGCTATGATTTAATGATGGACATAACTCCACAGTATAGGATGCAAGCTGAAAACTGCACATAGAATGACCAAGGCTTACCTACAGCTCATGGAGGATTTCAAGGATGAGGAGGAGGAGTTGGAAGAGGTTAGGGCTAGATAATTTGTTACAACTACGAAGAACCAAGACACTTTGTGCGTGACTGTCAAAATCGAATGCACCCCTCATGTTAGTACTGCCGACAATTTGATCATGTTATAGAAGATTTCCTGATCTTAATAGTAAATATGTAAGAGAAGAAGACTTAGTAGCTGACACAAAATATTCAAATGATGAGGTCTGAGCCACGTGAAGACGATCCTAGTGTCAATATAGTCACACAAAGAGGTGTAGCCACTGGTGACGACAAGGTTGAAGTAGTCATGGTTCTGAAAGGTTGGTGAGAAGAATGTTGGGTTTGATTTAAATAAAGAAAAAGAAACATTCATGGAGGCCAGAAAATAATTTCATGAGTCTGGGTGCTTATACATCTCATAACTCGATGTTGGTAGCTTTGCAAAAGGAGAACCCTGAAGATGCTACCGGAACCCAAGGGTCATATCCCACAGTCTTGAAATCATTTCTGCAAACCTGTAAGAAGCCATTACGAGATCAAAAGGGAGTAGAGGGACTGCAAGAGTTGATGGATAATTGCACCAACAAGGATAAGCCGTCCCTAGGAGAATGCACAATCAATAAGGTAAATCAAAGCAAGAAGAGAACCGATAGAGAGATGTGATTAACTGTATAGATTGGTGATTTAAAAAAGGATCAGGTCATCCTAGACTTGGGCTCTGATGCTAATGTATTATCAAAACAGACTTGGGAATGTATGGGAAATACTAAGTTGCAATGGTCGCCAATTCAGCTATGCATGGTGAATCGATAGAAGATAATTCCGATGGGGTGCCTACATGGAGTAACCGTAGATATTGAAGGAGCAAGATCTATCGCTGATTTTGAAGTTATTGAGATCGTTGATGATAGTAATCCATGCCAAATGTTGCTCAAGATTGATTGGTATTTTGATGTGAATGCAATCATCAACTTAAAGAAGCAAAGCATGGTATTTGGGAAGAATGAACTTCGAGTAATTGTCTCGTTGGATCTAGTTGAAGGTGTGCGGTACACAAAACCGAACCACAACTATTATGAAGAGGATGACATTGAGCACATTTATAAATTAACTGTGTGGGATGAATATTGGATCAATCCCATTGCGGATGGAAGGATTAGTTGGGAAAAGGATAGCTCCTACCAATCAAACTCAAATGAAGAGTTAGAAAACTAGCAGAATTGGTTGCATGAGGTCTCTACGCTATGATGCAATCATCTTACGAAATTGCTACGTTGTGTATCTATTAAGGTACATAAATTACCCTATTATGATGGCTCAGTGATGTCAATTTATTTCTTGAACATTTTGAAAGATATGTACCAGAGGAACATCTGTTCCAGGCCTTATATCTAGCGCTAAGAGCTACATCTACAAGATGGTGGGGTATGCACAGGGAGAATTTTTTCGACTAGAAGGAATATTGTCAAATGACGCGATTAAGATTTGGTTATGCAAACACCCGACTCACTGAAAAATACATAGGGAAGGATGATCCACGTGAACATCTAGTGCGATGGACTAAGGTGTGGGGTGAAATACCTCAACTCGAGTGGGTGCATATTTTTATTTATACCCTAGATGTTATTTTGAAGAATTGGTATTTAAGAACAGAGTTGTGACACAGGATTGCTAACTAGGATGAGATGAAAGAAAGCTTCTTTATCACATTCCATTTTGAAGATGGGTTCGCATGCATTGATGAAATCCTTCAGGAGATTAAGGCAACAATCTTATGAACCCCCTTCGAACCTATCACGTGGGTACAGCCTGACTGGAGTATGCAACTGCAATGTGCTTTAGAATGTTACAATGTCACGACAGAAGAAGATGATGAGGATCTGAGGAATATTAATATCCCTAAATTAGAGGGACAACACGAAGTTGAGGGACCTAGTGCAAAGATCCCTGATATTTCAAAACTAGTGCACATAATGTAGGTGAACATTAGCTCAAAGGTAGAACCAAAATTGGCGAACATTGGTGACTATTGCGATGAAGATGCAGTGGATAAGGTAGTTGAATTGCTACATGAATATCAGGGCTTATTTCCAACCAAGTTTTCTGACTTGAAGGGGATAGTAGGAGATTTTGGGGTAATGAAAATCAATTCAAAACCTGATGTGAAGCCTGTTAAGAACTGCCACTATTGGTTGAACCCTAAATACAAGGAAAAGGTACGAGAGTAACTCGATAAATGCTCGCAGCCAAAATAATCGAGCCTTTAGAGGAATTCGAGTGGGTAAGTCCCACGGTGGTCCAAGAGAAGAAAACAAAGGGCGATATCAGGATTTGGGTAGATCTACGGAAGCTAAATGATGCATGCATCCATGATCCATTCCCTACACCATTTATAGATGAAGTTCTCGAGAATGTTGATAGACAGAAAACTTACTCATTTATGGATGGATTCTCGGGATACCACCAAAGTAAGATTGTGCCAGAAGACAGAAGCAATACTACCTACACTACTGAATGGGGGTCGTTCCAGTATACAGTTATGCCTTTTGGACTCAAAAATGCCCCTAGAATTTTCTCTAGGGTGGTTGTCGCGGTGTTCAAGGAGTTCATTCATAAGCTTTTGGAGGTTTACTTCGATGATTAGACAATGTTTGGGTTGTTCAAGAAGCATGTCTCTAGTTTGCGCTTAATGTTGGATGCCTATAGGAGGTACTAGATCTCTCTGAACTTGAAGAAATAGATTTTCTTTGTACCTTACAAAATATTGTTGGGCCAAGTTGTCCATAAGCAGGGATTGATGGTAGACCCTGCTAAAATCGTCATCATTATCAATATGGATCCCCTAAAAATGTAAAACAGTTATGCATGACATTAAAAAAAAATCAAAACTGAATCCTATAATATTCACATTAAAAGAAAACTTCAAAATTGAATCCAATGATATTCACATTCATGTATAATTTTTTCATAATCTGTATATAAAAAATAAAATATTTGTCTGGATATAAAAAAATAAAAAACTGGAGAAAAAATTGACAACTCCCGATATTCAAGAAGTTTGGAAAAAATTGAAACTCTTTTTAATATTAAAGTTAGAAATTAATGTTCATTTATCATATTATATTTCTTTTAATAATAACTTTTGCTTAATCATAACAAATTTCAATAGTTCTAAGCATTGAAAACGTGAAATTCAATAATCGAAAGCATTTTAAAAAGTGAAGTGGAAAATATATACGTTAATTCACACGAATCTTAATATTTTATTGTTGTGTTTATTTTAAATTTAAATTATTAATAAAAATATTTTTTTTAAATACTAGCGTGTAGGATTCAAACTCATGAAACTTGAGGATGATGATTAAACTCATTAATATTATAATTTTGTAATTTCATTATTTCATAGATTTATTTACCTGTTAGCAATCCCAAACTCACAAGATTTCTATTTATTACTTTTATTAATTCAATTAAATATATAAAAGATTAGTATGTGATGCACGTTATGTTTTCTACAATTTATTATATAAATTATTAGTAAGTGATGGACGTTATTCATGCGCTCGATGAGAACTGAGCATGCATGGCAGCTGGTTAGGAATGTGAGTGAATTAACGAGACTAGGGAAGGCACATGTTGTGGTTGACGTTGCTACAGGAAAATATGTATCTCTCACTATATATTTTTTGGGCAACTTATTTCGCTTTTACTGACCACTACTCATGCGAGACAGAAATATTTGTCTCGACTTCTGAAGTGATTACGGCAGCTGCGCACTAAAATTATATTATTAATGAAGCACCACTGTGAAACGCAAGTGAACATTCCATATATATAACCTTGAGTTGAGCAATCGTTTATTGTTTGTCCAATCAGACCATTTCGTTGTCTCTTATTTGATTTTCCCAATGAGTTCAGTGGATACAACGTTTTTTTCTCCATATGTTGGGTGAATGGGTTACATGGAAAAATGGGGTGGCCATGACATAGACAGAATGAAAATTTCCAAAGGAAACGACAAAGGAATGGCTGGGTTGTGAAAATGGAAGGTAAGGAGAGGAAGCCAGGAACTGACCAGGATAAATCCAAGTGATGATCAATCATTCCAGGCCGAGGAGTGGAAGGGTGACAGGAATTCTAATCGAAAAGTAACGCTTTTTATGTTTTTATTATCTAGGGTTTTTTATTATCTCATTAAATAATGGAGTTGTTTTTAGTGTGACGGTGACAGAATTCTGAGGAAAAAATTGAAGTTAAATCTTAATTTGTATTATTTAAAATGGTTTTTTAACTGCATATTTAGATTCAACGCCCTGATAAACTCTTGGGATGCTTTGATTGTGCAGAAATTAGCTATCGAACTTGCGATTCCAATAAATTGTGACCGGATTTTACCGAGAAAACCCACCAAAAAAGCTTCCAAAAAATCTTTTTAAACTTAAAATAAATTTATAGATTCATTAATTATTAATTTTTTTAGTAATTTAGTATCTAATTTGTCCATAACTTTAAAATTAAATAATAATAATAATTTATATAGTAAGATTTTAACCCACATTATCTACTAATAATAATAATTTACCTATCACAATTTTAACACACATCATGCTGATACACATCCAACTCTCTTAAATTACCAATGTGATTATTAGGTAATTGCTTCGACTGACTTATAGTGCCATTCCGTTTCAAAAAACAGAAGATCTTGTCTTGCTGCCAGAAGTAGCTTCAAAATGTTGAGCTTTGTAGTCTGGTTAGGAAGATCAATACCCACGCCAACATAAACGTAAGATGTCATGAAATGTTATTTAAATCAGTTCTTTCTATCGTGGCAAAACATAATATTTTAAGAACATCAGATGCCACGTTATTGATGATTGCATCATACCTATCGATGGCTTCGAAAACATATGGAATGGCTTTTAATATGCAGATCTTAGCATTGTCCACTCGCATGAATTATACTGTATCAAACTTGTCGAATTCGTTACATTCGAATTCGTTACATGGGTTAGGAAAAGGGTACGATGATATTTTAAATGGTATTTCCTCGTTTAAAAAAAACCTAAATTATTAAATAATCAATTAAAGCCGTATTAAATGAATAGCTATAAGGTATGTAAGGGTAATAGCTATGTAGCATAGTCCTTAGTTTTATCGCTATTTAATTGAGTTTTTTTTGGCATTTTTCCTAAATGAAATATTTATTTTCCAACTATAAAATAAAATAAATAGAATGAGTTAAGTTATGTGTAGCTACAAGTCTTACTCAATGAGCTAAGCTCAACAAAATACATTATGTTTCTCAATAATAAAATAAAGTAAATAGTTTTGCACAATAAGTTAAGTTTTCAAAATAGACTATAAGCTCTTCACAATGAGCTATGTTCCGAAGTAGGTTAGAAGCTCTGTACAATATGTCAAAAGTTATTAGTTGTTTTCTTGGTAATGGTAGGTTAGAAGCTCTGTACAATATGTCAAAAGTTATTAGTTGTTTTCTTGGTAATGATGTATTCGTTTTTCAATAATAAAGGTAACAACATATTTGTTTTCGAATAATAGAATAAAATAAATAGCTATAAGCTCCACACAATGAGTTAAGTTCAGCACAATAGGCTATAAGCTCGGCAAAATGAGCTAAGTTCCGCACAATAGGCTAAGTTTCTCAAAATTAGTGAAGTTTGACACAATAGGCTAAGTTTCTGAGAATTAGCAAAGTTTGACACAATAGGCTAAGTTTTCGGCACAAAAGTTATTAGTTGTTTTCTCAGCAATGATGTATTCTTTTTCCAATAATAAAGGTAATGACGTATTTGTTGCCCAATAATAAAATAAAATAGCTTCGCAGAGCTAAGTTCCACACAATAGACAAAGTTTCCCGCTTCCAGGTTAAGTTTCTCACACAAATTCTTTTAGTTGTTTTCTCCGTAATAATGCATTCATTTTCCAATAATAAAATAATATAAATGGCTCCCCACCATTATTGATAATAATTAGACATATATACTAAAGTGCACATGAATTTAATAATTAGACATATATACTAAAGTGCAGATGAATTGTATTATGTAGAGGAACTTCTCAATGTGTTTTTGGAAAGTTTTCTCCTTACAGCTAGTTGTTTTCTCATATGTACTTTATGTTCAAGAGTGTTTTTAGCACTTTGGAATGTTGTTTTCTCATATATAGGTTATGTTCAAGAGTGTTTTAGCATTTGGAATTTCTTGTTATTGTAGCCTCTCTTTTCTCGTTATATGTTATTAAAACCTTATTCAAGAGTGTTTTTCTCACTTTCATTTGTTTGTTATTGCTATCTCGGCATAACCTCTTTTGCATAATTAATAATTATTTTGTCTTTTGTTTTTAATTATTATCTGTTTTAGTTAAAATAAATTAAAATGAAACTATTTATTAGCAAAGGATAACAATGTGAAGCATATGCACTTGTTCGCACAATAAGCCTTATAAAATAGGTTCATCATTATTAATACAGGATTCACATTTCATTTTAATCATATCTTACAGTGTAACATATAGTGTAATCTATAGAATATTTTATTACATCATCTACAATTAGTGAACACAATCGGATTGTTATGAAAGGATAGTGAATCAATACAGTGAATACAATAAGATCACTCTATCATGGATCTTGTGCTTAAGCTATTAAGATAGTGCTTTGGTATGAAATCAAATATAAACATACTAGATTAGCTTACCTTTATTGATTAGTATACTAGATTAACTTACCTTTATTGATTAGTATACGAGCTACTTAATGACGAATAATGAAAATGACACTGCAACATCTTATTTTGGGTTTGCAAAGATTTATGTGCATATCTAGTGATTTTGTTGTTTAACCTCTCAAGCTTCCGTTGAATGCACTTTCGGACACTTTCGGATTCAACCAACTGAATTAAACCAATATCAAAAAGCATTATAATTAAAAAGATTCTCTGCATTTTCCTCATCCCGTACAAATTTTGCACGTGCATTTTTTCTCTTCATAATCTCCGCACATGAATATACATCCATGCACAGCTCCTTCCCTAGATTATAACTGAAAAGTCCATCGTGCCAAATATGCTTTCAAGATTTCATTACGCGATTGTTTTTGTCATTATTGCTATTTAATTTATTTGTATAACTTTTTTCAACCTACTTTTACCATAAAAGTTTTTAATGCTAACACTTTTGTATTAAAAATGAATACTTTAGGTTTATATTATTGATAATATTTTAATTGTAAATAATTAGGCATGTGTGTAGAAGTGAGGATGGGTTGTATTTTGAGAATGAAGCTTTCAATGTGTAGATCACCTCACTTAGCACAAAATTATTTTTATTGTTAATACTTTATTTAGTATTAAATAAGGCATATTTTTTCAATAACATTGTTTATTCTTAGATTATTATTTAACTGATTATATTCAAAAATCCAGATCAAGGTTACGTGGCCTGGGAAAATCAAAACATTGAAGTAATACCGCATGGACCACCCTACACAATGGGAACTAACAATATCAATCATTCCACAAAGATACATATATCTAAAATCAAAAGTCCTACATAATTACTCTTCCACACAAACTTTCTAATCCACACAATAAAAACTCTACACAATAAAACATGATAAAATTCCTTGTTCTCCCACACATACCTCGTCCTCCATAAACATCCATACAATATACGATTTGGAAATTTGTAAAATTATCAATATCCATCATTCCACAAAGATACATATATCTAAAATCAAAAGCCCTACGAAATTACTCTTCCGCACAAACTTTCTAATCCACACAATAAAAACTCCACAAAACAAAACATGATAAAGTTCCTTGTTCTCCCACATATACCTTGTCCTCCAGAAAAATCCATACAATATACGATTTGGAAATTTGTAAAAGTATCTCCGTACAGGACTTGTTTAGTTTTCCATTGCCCCTGCCCCCTATCTTATTAATAATATTCTAATTTGTGTGGAAGTGTGAAAAAAGTCCATTGTGCGAAGGAAGCTTTCAATATATAGTAAATAATGTGTATCTATTTGTCTCTATAGTGAATTAAGTGGGGTCTGCATCTGTCTCAATGCATGGGTAGACTATACCAGAGCAAGTAGTTATTTTAGTAAATCGTTGACATATACAAAGTTATTGCTAATATTTTAATTGTAAATATTTTGAATATTTGTTTCTTCAAGCTCTTGTGTGGGCATATATATGCACTTCATATTAATTACTAATATTATTGCTCATATTTTAGTTATAACTACTGCTATTTAAGTTATTATGTACAAAATCACATTAATATTTAATGTGGGTGTAGTTGTGAGTGCATATTTCACCCACATTTCTATGTCAAACTATGCATGTTCCTTTCTGCTTGCTCCGCACAACAATGTCTACAAAGTTTCATCTGCACTTGCTATATCTTTATGCTTATGTTCATATTTTAGAATATGATTCAAATAAGGCATTTGTGCAAAAGTGCATAAGAAGTCTATTGTGCAGAGGAAGCTTTCAATGCGTGGAACATCGCAATTTTCACTAAAGGTTTTTATTGCTAAAATTTTGGTATTAAATAGTGCATATTTGTTATTCGCGATAAGACCGAGGAAACTGCTAGACATATACGATATTTTTGCTAATATTTTAGCTATAAATAGTTCATATCCCCTTATTTCTGTAACTAATTAAGTGGGGTCCACATTTCATCACACTTCACACTATTAGAAAAACAATGACAACCACACTCGATAACGCCCTTTGATTAGTCATTGAGATTCAAGTTTACACACAATATTGATAAGAAGTTTACTAAGATAATAAATATACTGAGGAGGTACGATGAAGCATAGTCCCTGCCTCTACCACTTATTAATTGATTCTCCCTGCACAATATATATGAAGAATGAGAATGTGTTCTCCACACACACTTCCTCTGCATAGCCACCTCTGCACAACTTCCTCCGCACATGCTACCCCCACACAACAGAAACTAGCTTTGGAATTTTGCATGTAACATAAATATGGAATATAATGCCAAAAAGGAGAAGCACTCAATTGGCATGTGGCAGTTTGTTGTTACATTGCTAGCTTTTATTGCTTAGTAGAACAAAGCATAGTCTATTTTAGCATCCTGGTGGCTTTTATTTTTACAAAGTTAAATTTAGTTTTGAAACTGAAAATAGAATTTATATAAGTGATACACCTTGCTAAGGATATTTTAATGTTTATTACCTCAATTAACGTGATTAACAAGTAAATGATTCATGTCATTCAAGTTTCATTGTGCGGAGGTGCAAAATTGTCTTAGCCCAAGCATATTCCGCACTAGTTGCTCTAACCAATGATGTCTACACAACTTCCTCTGAACACGCTATCTCTGGAGGTGTATGTGAAGTTATTGCTAATACTTTTAAGTGTAAATAATGCTTTTGTGAAGAGTTCCACATTTTGCACTAATTGCTAATATTATAGCTAATATTTTAGTTAAAACTAATGCATATTGACACTAGGTCATCTAGTAATTTCATAACAAAAGAGACACCTTTATATAGCTTTGCCCACACAAACTTTCCACGAACCACTTTTATTGCTAGTATAATTGCTAATACTTTAGTTATACTTTTATTGCTAGTATAATTGCTAATACTTTAGTTATAGATAATGCATATCAGTGGTCAATTGAGTAAAAGTTATGTGGATTTCACAAAAATTTACATGAAAACCCACATTTCATTGAACAAAAGCTTTGTTTGTATGGAGGAAGTTCAGTGTACATAGAAAGTTTTTTTGCGCAAAACTCTGTAGTTTGCACTAAAAGCTTTTACTGCCAATATTATTGGTAATATTTTTAGATTGGAAAATTTAATTTTTGCATCATTGAACAAATTCATAATTTGTGCTTAAGCAATTTAATCAAATCTTAACTCAAATGAATTGCAATTAACAATAATGTTAATTTTTATTTTAATCAATAACGCAATATCAGATGTAAAAAGAAGTTTCAAAGTTTTTTATTATCATAAAATCGATATACTCAAGTGGTTTTGAATACAAAATAGTTCTTGTAGTTCAATTTTTAGATAACAATTAGTTCAGAACATGTTTAGATTCAAGACATAGGCATTAAAAAAAAATCTCTCAACAAGATTAGAACTAATTTAATTTAATTTATATCTATGATTTTTGGATTTATAGTTTTTTTAATTACGATATTCATTTTGTAGAGCTTTGACTGTGTATAGGTAAGTTTTTATGCTCAACAGAACTTTTTGTTGTAGTATTCTATTATTAAAAGATATATGTGTAGAATGAAAAATCATTGCCAAATGTTCAATTTTGTTTAAAGCAACAAGACAACACTAAATGTAACAAAAAAGTTGAAAGAATATTTGGAAGTTCATAGAAAAGACCGTGTCAAAATAAAATGTCAATGACCTTGGCCATAACTCAGATTTATATAAGTGCATATTCAAAACATGATCTTCAAAGAAAAAATTGCTAAGTAGAATCATAATTGTCCAAAGAAAACTACAAAGTAAATGGATTGGTTGTAGCAGAAATTGGTGTTCCATTTCCTTGAAAGATATATGCAACTACAAAAAAATAATATGTAATATGTATTACAAGTCCATGACTCATTGAAGAAAGATGTTGATCATTGTTTTAATGTATTCCTCGTCAGAGGAAACTGTGACTTCCATTTTCACATTTTTTGTGAAAATATATTTTCCAATTTCTTTAGTTTCTTCCTGCACGTCGATAACGAGCCTAGTATTCTACTTATTAACATTGGAAAAGGTAATTATCCATGTGTCAATATTTTTTGCAGTAAAACCAATGATGCTATCAAACTCTCCTACCATTTTCTGTTTTTTCTCCTGTAATTGAATTTGTAACATGTCCTTTGAAATTAACTTAGAATCTTGGATCATGCTTAGTCCCTTTAAGCCTTTTATAATGTCCATTGCCTTAAAATAGGCATCATCTCTCCTTTTGGATAGTTCACTACAATCAAACTTGATATTCTCAAGTGTAATGACCCATTTTGCCCATCCAACTTCCAATTACTTCACTCATTCAACAGTTGTTAACTATTGTTTTTTGTTTTAAATTAGACAGTATTGCTAAGCTATTCTTAAAAGAATTTAATTCATTATCAATGAATTATTTGTCTTCTATAAGATTATTATTAACAAAGTCTGCAAATTGCATTATTTTCTCTTGCAAATGTGTTAAATCAATAATTTCTTTCTAGACATCTTCAATAAGCTCTAATCTTTCACATATGTTCTCAAGGATATATGTCTTCACCAACTTAAGAAAAGTTGCAGCCATGTTCAATGTTTACATTGTTGCAATAGCAAAAGTTGATGATGAAGGTGACCGTACTGCCAGTGGAGTCATTAATAGATAAGCTGATTTTGCGATGTCTTGTAGTTCTTTTAATTTACTTTTTAGCATATGATTTTCTACAAGCACATTGGTAACACTTTGAGTAATTGCATCATTGGTAGATTGTTTCAATACCATGAGCCCCATCGTATTAATGTTATACATATCAATATCCACATGTTCTTGATTAATAATATTTTCATTTTCAAGATTTACCTTTCCAACTCTCAATTTTTTGTTGGTCTTGTCATACTTTGCATTTTGCATTGTGATAGAACATTCATTGAAAATAATGTCCTCTTGTACAATTTTCTCCATTATTTTATGATTTTTTGCTAAATGAATAACAACCCAGTTAGGTTGTTCACTACTATCACTTTCTATGTCTATCTCTTGTTCAAGGCTTTCTCTATTGATGACACTTTTGGACTTGGGTGTTTGAACTATATCCATTTGGTCTGGAAATAATTTGTGAAAACTATCTTGCTCATGTCGTCAACTTATTGACTAACCAATAACCAGTTTTCCAGAACCGAGATTTTTTCTTTTTGCTACAATCGTGGATGATTTTGCGCTAGTAACAAGTGTGGAAGGTGAATATTGTTGTGCAGGATTTAGTGATTTTTGTTTATGTTTTTCCTTAGTTATTCTTTGGCAATCCATTTTTAATATTTGATACTTGATTTCTTACAAATTTAATAAACTATGTGTTGTGTAAACATATTTGCTTGCAAATTATGACATGCAAAAATTACACTAGTTCTTTCTTCACGTACAATTTAAGCTATTAGGGAAAATAAAATACATATACCAGAGGGAAAAGAGAAAGAAATAGTGAATTGATAAGATACAATAAGAAAATACAAACCCTGAAATGATTTCTAGACAATTGGTTGAGTTCCTATGTTCATAAAATGCATAATGAGAAAATACAAACCCCTAAACAATTATGCACAAAAATAAATACGTTGTATAGATAATTGTTAAATAACTTGAGCAATTAAGAAAATGAAGTGTTGAATACTACTAAATCCACTAAGAAATGAGACCAGGAAAGTATTCCCTAGAGAAAATGTTTATGTTTTTTCTCTTTTCCGTTAGTAGACTCAAGTATCGCTTTGTTAATTTTATAATTGCAAATGACTTTCTTCATTTCACTGCTACTTATGTTCACCTCCAATGTCGCATAAATTTGTAATTTTTTGTTACAATGGAAATTTCCAGTTGTTACTGTATTTGGAATGCAAACTACTAGATATGACGCTTTTAATAAATAGCAATTGAAAATATTGAAGCCAACGTTTACGAGAAGTAATATAAATAAGTATCGATATTACCAAACCATCTTCTCCACTAAATGTGTATTTTTTTGTTGATTAAATATCATTCAAATATGTTTCATACAAACATAAATCAAAATACAATATAAGACCATTGTGTACATGTATTATGTTCTAAAATGTTTTGCAATACATTTTCCAGCTTAAATTTCCCAAAATTTGTCACGATTTATTGACACTCGTACAAGTTTTCGAAATGGATAGATTCATATATGCAATAATAATAGAAAAAGTTGACAACAATTATGACAATTAACGTTGAAAATACCAATGATAATTGTTAAGAGTCGTAAATGAATATAATGGGTAAATGTGTTTCATTATTTCTATAACAAATTGATTTAGTTACTAGGTTGGCCCCCACTATTATATCGTTGATGATTTGTTTTATTTCAATATTGATAAATTTAATTGCCTAGCAAGGCCACAAATTTGTCCAAAAAGTCAATTTGTGTAGGATTTTGGAGAAAATCATGACAAAATTTCCACAATCTTTTGAGTGAATTTGTCGCCTTTGGGCAAGGGTTTTCATTTACTAAAGCCATTAATCATGATTAATAGTGCAATGCCAGTAGTCATCACCACCATTATTTTGTAGTCATTACCAAATTCATATCTTATTTATTGACGTGTTTAACACTTTTAATAGATAACAATTGAAATTTTAAAAGAGAACGTTAGGGGCAGATGGTGAAATAAATCTCGAAATTCAAAAATTATTTAATTTCTTACTTTGGTAACAATTATTGCTTTAATGTTGTCAATATACATGTACTAAATAGAAGGCATGTACAAAATACAATAAATATGAATTCATTGTGATCATGTACATTATTACATAGGTATTCAATATGACGATACAAGAATATTATGTATAGACACAAGGAAAAATTGATCAACAGGAAAAATGTCAGAAAAATTTTACATTTAATCTAGTAATGAAGGCCCTTAATTAATTGTTATATTGATACTAAATCATGTCGCTAAAATTTGGCTTATCACTTCCTTTACACAACGGCCAATATATTTTTTATTTTGATAAATATTGGACAAAGCGTAGGGAACAGTTAAAGTGTTTCTGAACATGCATTTGTTGTCAGAGATGCACAACCATTTCCAGATAATTACTTACATATTCAATGGACACAATCAATGAAATACGAACCTACATTTGTCATTCATACATGCTTATTCTAAACATAATTTACACCATTCAATAATTTCAAGAGAATAAAAGTATGTTCACATTTCTAATGCATATGATAATCATTAGACTCATTGTTATTAAATGTTTGTTATTAAAATTGCATCATAAATCATTCTTGTTTATTTGAAACAACAACATAATGGTTTCAAATATGTAAAAAAGGATGATGTTTCAAATATGTGTGGAAGGATTGTGTCTAGAAGAAGGAACATAAACTTCCACATCGACATACATTTGAACTTTAATGTCACTCCGCACAGTAAAAGATTTGCACAAGGGCTGATGAAGTATGGACATGTTAAATTTTGTATTGTTTGTGTTCCTAGGTGAAAATATGTTTTTTTCATTAAGTGTTATGCAACAACAAAAAAATTGTTCGAACAACTATGGAACTGCTAGTTGGATGCAAATAGTAATTGAAAAGAGATCAAAACCATATACATATCAAATCTCATTTATCAATTTGAGTTTTTTGTATTATAGTGGGTTTTAGCCAAATTAATATTCGTGTTTACCACATACTGTATCTTGTATGCATCATAACAATAGCAGATAATGTACAAATTGTTGAAATAATTCTCTATGCTCCTGATAAAGAAACTTGGTATTTGCACCTAACATGCAAAAATTAATTAAAAGCAAGTACTATTATTAATATTTATTCGGTAAATCCACACAAAATGATGTTATCAAAGCTAGTTGCAAAGATATTGATATGCACTTCATATTTTTTGTCCGAACACCTACGAAACTGCTAGTTTAATGTAAACAATAATTGCAGAAAGATCAAAACCATATACAATATCAAATCTCATTTATGAATTTTAGTATTGTGTATTGTAGCGGGTTTTAGCCAAACTAATATCCATTTATGGCATAATATCTCTCATAACTATCATATCTATAGCAAATATCATACAATCTGCTAAAATAATTCTCTATGTTTCCGATAAAAAAACTTGATATTCGCACCTAGCATGCAAAAATTAATTAAAAGAAAGTACTATTATTAATATCCATTCAGCAAATCCACATGTAATGAAATTATCATATCTAGTTGCAAATATATCGATAAGGTCATATCTATCAATATTATAAAATACCCTTTTTGAGATCTATTAAGTGAATTTAGGTATATATTGCTTTTAATAGGCTAACATTCAACATTCAATTCAGTTGTTCTGAATTAGAAAAAAATCTATGACGATTGGTTGGGTGTTCTCTTGATGTTGGTGTTGGTGTGTCCCTTGCTACTGTAGTTGTTACTAGTATTAATGGTGTAATAATGAGTATCTTGTATCTATATGTAATTAGTGAGAGAAATTAGTGATAAACAAAAAACATGTGGATAAAGTATAGTTAACAAATTAGATATTCAAACTAGAATATTTCTCGACTAAGTGGTACGTTATAATTGTAATCAGAATCCAATATGGATATGGATGGTGAGGTTGTTGTTTTTTTTGTTGTTTTTTTAGTAGTCACTTGTGCAGTACTATTTCATATTAGCCTACTGGAAAAAATTGTGCGGACATGCTTGTGTGTATACAAAACTAGTGCTTATTTTATTATTAATATATTGTACGAAATGTAGTGGCTAGACAATAAAAGATCAAGAGTTTTTTTGCGCATTATGAATTTTCTTGCAATTCTTCCCATGTGCATTTGTATTTTGTTATTATCATTGTTGTTGTTGTTATTATTATTATTATTTATAAACTTATTTCACAACTACGAAAATAAGTACGTGAAGAAAGTTGTGTGGGGGTAAAAAGCATGAGACGAAATAACAAATTCATGTGCATAAACATAAATGGCTTCCCATGCCTCAGTTACAATGTTAATCATTGCTTTGCATGCAATTCGATTTTGAAACTCGTGATTTTTTATTCGAGCATTTCTCCCTACAGAGCTATCATTGTAACCTTTATAAAATGTAATTAGTATTATTCAAGACTAATAGTTGCAACTCTTATTGTCATTGAATTTATATTTGAGGACATCAAGAAAATATGCAAACAATAAAATATGATAAGTGTAATTCTAGAATCAGAAGTGCCTTTTTACTTTGTCGAAGGAAACCTTACAAAATAATTTTTTTATTATTTATATGATGAACTAAATTCCTTTAATATTGAATAATATGAGAAGAGTTTCCAAATGTGCAATTATCTAATATAGAATTCAAAAATAGAAAAATAATTTTACAGATTGAATATCTTGAATTATATTGATATTGATTTCTAAAGCGTATGAAACGTATCTATCATAAGTACTAGCAAAATTGCAAGATTGATGATGACCATTAATTAATGAATACCATTAAAATCAACAGTAGAAAATTGTAATTTTATATCATTATGAGCGATAGTAGTTAAATTTCATTTCATATATGATCTGTTCAATTATTACATAGTTAAAGTGGTTGCAATTTCTTTGCAAAAACGACGGCAAGACTACACGGGGGGGAGTTGGAAGTAAAGATTTCATTATGTGGAATAAGAAACAGTTTCAAAGATTAGATATATCAATTCTTGTTATTTATGAAAATAATTTTTTAATGTTTATTTTTTATAGTCTACAGATAAGAGAATAGAGCAAATTGCAAATATTGGTCAAAGCTAGATGACAATATTCAAAGTAAAAGAATGGCCTTTGTCATTGGTATTATAACAAACTAAAATACGTCATCCATGTAGCAAGAACTCTAGTCAAGTTCAAATTGTAATCACTTTCAAATTCTAATTACTATATCTATAATAAAAATAAACATCAAAGGAGAAACATATTTCCGACAAAAAAAAAAGGTACTGAATATCCATTTTAATTTCTAGCAATATAAGAACAATTATGTTTAAATTGTTCACAAAACCAATCAACAGTGTCATAATTTTCACAAAGCAATGAATTTTACACAATAAGGTATACAATTTGAATAACAATAATACTATACGACTACTCATAATAGCTATTTTTTTATAGCAACACTTTTTCTGATATCACGGTTCACTAGCATATTCATCGTTGCCATTTCAGTTCTTTTGTCTCTTTAACTTTGTGCTCCCGCATTTCGATAAAATAGAAAAAATTGCTACGCAATTAATTAAACACATATAATAAATGATAATGTGACTCTGAAACAAAGATATGGACCAAAGAAAAGGAGGAAAAGCATGTGCACATGTAAACTACCTCGGAAATTTTGCATACAGAATGTAACATTCAGTTTGTAAAGAGTTTATCAAAACCTTTATGCAATCGTGTAAATGGTTCTATGAAAAATCCAATCGCAATGAAAAGAGAAAAACTACATCCACATATTGACTAAATTCATAATAAAATTCGAGCATTTGATCACTAGTAAAAATAAAAGCAAACATTCCAAGATTTAAGAGAACTTACACTATGTAAAAGCATATGTCCTTATTAATTAATTGTTAACCATTTTCGGAGTTGTTGGTTTCTTGAAACAATTTGTTTAACTTTTTCTATATGCAATGTTTCATAGGATAAACTGTAATTTGCAATATGACACTTTGACTAAATATATCTTTCTCAATTTTTATGACCTCACGTTGGAGTTCAGTATCCAAAACACAATTTTATTTATTAAAATTAACAAGTCCAATTAGTCATTCCCTAGCTTCATGTGTATTAAAGTCAACTATATTGTCGAATTTTTAATCCTTTGACTTTTTTAGTTTATCCAATTCAATTGTTAACATTTGTCTTGAAATTTAACAAGAGTCACATTTAACGCATGGGCCATTCAACTTCTTTATAATCTATACAACTTTGACATATGCATATTCCCTTTGATTCTCTATGTTTTCATATTCAAAAATAATGTTTCCATTCTTCTGATTCTCTAAGACCATGCAACTTTGAGTTTATTTATTCAATTAGCATTTGGAATTTCTTTCTCTCTTTTCTCTGCATCAAAAAGTAAATAAAGTGTGTGGCTGAAAGAAAATAAGTCATTGTTCACGAAATACTTGTCTCCTTAGAGATCACATTTAATGCACTCGACAAATGACTTATCTCTTTTCCCCAAGTGATTTAAATCAGAAGTTTTTTGCCATGTATGTTCAATGATTTGTGATCATTTCCATATATTGCTTATATTATATGTTTTCATTGCATTAAGAAAATTGATAGATCTAGCAAATCTATACGATATGTCGTGAACAGTAACCGCGAGAACTATTGTTTGTATTGCTAAAGAAGCCATCAACAAAGGACCTAGATCTATAACATCTTCTTTGTTATTTATTCTTGTTTTTAAGTTTAAGTTTTTTGCTTCCCGTTGACAAAGTGACTCTGCAAACACATTACCGGTAATTTAATGCAGCTCCATGAATGATGTGGTTGCAAATCCAGAAAATGAGCTTACATTTCTGTTTGGTCTAAGACGTTATGGTTGTTAGGATTTACCTTCTAAATCTTCATTTGTTTATTGTTACTATCATACTTTTCATTTTTAAATATGACATAATCGTCATAAAAAATAATAGATTCATTGGCGACTTGTGCTATTATTTCTTGATTTTCAGCAAACCAAGCACTAATCCAATCACGAAGCTTAACATTGTCAACTTATTCGTTTATATTTTCATCAATAGTTATTGTTCTCATAGGAATTATTCAATTGGATGACTCAGTAGCATACACTTCTTCGAAAACAAAACTTCGATCATTTTTTTTGTGCTTCATGTTATCTAATGGCTTATCGTAAATCAATTTCATATTTGCAGTATCTTTTATCCTGTTTTCACTTGGAAATAAACCATGTGGGCTTTACTAATATGAAAATGGGGCACTAAAGGCTTCTTGTCAGCTGACAAGAACCTCTCCCACTTCCAAACCTTAAATATCCCCAAGACCTTATGATTAACCAATTGCGGAATTAATAATGCTTGAAAATAGGTGTATGCTTATGTTTGTTTTTAACTGTTAAGTGCTTTAAGTTCTGTTGCTTATGCTGATATTTAAATAAACGTGATAGTAAATAATGCAGCAAAGAAACAAACACACATAACAACAATATTAATATGGAGTTCACCCAAAACTCTTGGGCTACATCTCCTTGAGCTCTAGTCAACTCAACTAGGCTCTCTAGGATTATGGCATAAATTATTTTTCAAGCTCCACACTCAACTCCATTGGTTTACACAAAAACAATGGGCTTAGAATACCATCTTATCCCTCTGGCTGTCCATACTCTACAGACAGATCTAGGCTTCTCTAGACTATACTCCTTCAATTAGCACTCTGAGCTATCTCGCTCTAGCTTGCACCAACTCCCTCAGAATGTTTTCACTATCTCTAGAATGCCTTCTTCTATCTTCAACACACTCAGAACACCAGCAACAGCTGGATCATCTGATCTCTTTGTTGTCCTCTCAGCTCTAGCTCTAGCTCTAGCTCTAGCTCTGGCTCTTCGGCTCTGGCTTTTGCTCTGGCTCTGGCTCTGGCTCTGGCTCTTGGCTCTTACAAGCTTCTCTCATCCTCTGTGTGCCTCTGTAGTTCGCTTAACTTCCAGTCGACTCTCAGCATCCTTACAGCGACCTTCAGCAACTTTGCGTTGCTGTCAATTGAGCTCTCTGGTTCACTCAACCTCCAAGTGATTCCAAAACTCTCTACGCTCTCTCAACCCCTGCGTTCTCTCAGCCTCTGTGTGCATATCTTGAGCTCTCTATCAAACACCCCCTGTTAATCGTGCTCTCTTTATTTTTACGAGGAATCCTCCGACTCTGTGGCTCCCCCAGTTGTTCTTCTGCCTCTCATCATGATGAATCATTCTCTTGCGGCCCTTCATCTCTTTGACTAGCCCTCTGGCTCACCAGCTCTGTGGCTCTGAGTCTGGACCTTAATTTTACAAATCTGGCTCTGTGGCTCTACATCTGGCCATCTAGCTCTGTGTCTCTATGGCTTTCTACATGTGATGCATTCTTGTATCATTGTTATAAATGCCCGCTTACAATGTGGCAAGAAGAATGGGACAATTATAAAGGAAATACATAGACGGCCTCTTTCCAGGATAAAATCTTCGAAAAAAACATATTTCCAATACACAGAGAATATACATAGAAATACACAATCAGACACAAAATCCAGACTTCAAAATATATGAAATCACACTCATAATCCCTATCGGGTCCACCTTCCATTGGCATATCGTAATTGCATCATCGCATCGACAAAACCCAACTACACAGAAATCTCAAATTCCCGTATTTCAAAACTTATGAAATCGGGTTTATAAACCCATTGGGTCCGGCCCCTTATCAGCGTATTGCTATCGCAATCGCATTGGCCCTGGCATTGGGGATCACCAATCATTGATCGTCGATTAAATCTAGACCATTGATTTGATCTTTGATCAGACGATCGATATTGCATATCGCTATCACATATCATTGTTGCAACAACCCTTTGTATCAGGGATCATCGATCTCTTAGCCATCGATTAAATCTGGACCATTGATCTCTTTTTCCAATCTGATGGTTGTCGTGTGATCACACATCAACCCATCGCTTTATCGCATATCACATTTGTAACAACCCGGGGGTTCTTCCTTTGGCTATGGACTATGCCAATGCCGATCCATCGATCCGATAATCAGAAATTACAATGTCGCATAGTCTGGGGTCTCGATATCACATACAACCTGCCTCTGATTGTGATATGTCAGGGATCACTGATCGGGGGTCCCTTTTGCCTTGGCCTTAAGTCCACCCTTTGAACCTTTTGTGATGTGATTTCCCATATAAGGCCTTTTATGCCATTTTTATAAGAAATGCCTCATTTTTCAAAGGACAAAGGCAATCTTCATTTTGCGATAACTTCATCATCCAAAGTTCGTTTTAGTCCATTCAAATTGCATCAGATTCAGAATGAAAAGATCTATGCAATGGTACTATTTCTAAGAATAGCCCTTGAATTTCATTTTCCTTTTTGAGGAACACTTTAGACTTAGAAGTCTATCTAAGATCCATTTTGGATCACGCCTTCCCACTAAAAGAAATTTTGGTCTCCAAAAGACTGATATACTGATCTAAACAATAAATTAGAGTAACAACACCTCTTATTTTAGCCTCCATACACTTTCCTTGCATAGTGCCTCTGAATCAAAGCCTTTGACCACTTTCCTTCCTAAATTTGCTGGTCCTCCTGGGAAGAACTGTGTTCCTCCTTGACTTCATGTAGAACTCCTGTTGAGACAGTCATAGAAGGTAGTTTGAACTTCTCTTCCTTGATCATTGATCCAAGGTGGTTAAAACCAATGTGAAGTTACATTTGCTTCACATATTTTCATTTGCACCTGTTTGAAAATTTGTCAACAACAACTGTTAACAACAACAGAAATATAGACAACAATTGGATGGACTAATCTCCTGCTTCAACAAAAGAAATAGATTTCACATCTTGTGAACACCTCCATGTCTTACATCTGCATACAAATGGTGGACTAGATAACAAGCCCACAAAACATGCCTTTAAAACAAATGACCCTTCAAGTTAAGCATGTAGAAAATATCTCAAGGATTCTTTTCAAAAGATGAAACACTTCATCATTATCTCCATCTTGGAGACCACATCAACTTTTCCCAAGTCAATATTACATGCATGTTTACAACAAAGCAATCAACCCTTTAAGTTAATTACACATACATGTTCAAATACAAGGAAAACATGAACATCCCTGTGTTCATGCACAACATTCTCATGCATGTTTTTCATCCTTCAACTTTCACTTAAGCACATTGTACTTTCGAAGCTGAAATGAACATAATGTTGCAGCAACAAAGTGAGTCTCCTGCTCAACTTTTCCCATTCACCTTCTTGGTAAAACCTTGCAACTTGCATTCCATTAATAAATAAATGCAAATAGATGCATCAAATCAAAAGACATGCAATCTTTAATTGGATAAGAACTCTAACCATTTCTTACCAATCCATTTCAAAGGCGCTACCTTTGTCTGCACATCAGCATCAACATGTGAATCATCCTGAAACACATCAATCATGGAAAATTCCTTTCCATTCCTGCCATTCTCTCTCTCCACCTTCTTCAAGTTTCGTGGAAGCATTGTTGGATTCAGAGTCCAACACTTTGCAACAACATGTCCTTTCTTATGGCAGTAAGTGCAACACATGTGCATCCTCTTGATAGCATGACTTGCCTTGTCCAATGGACCTTTGGCTTATTACTCCTTTTCCTTCAAAATTTTCCTGTATGTGGCCATTCTCTTCCAACATCTAGAAACATGATGGTTATCCAAACCACAAAAGGAACATGCAATTCCTTTCCAATGCTTATATGGAAATTTACCATGCTTTACATAATCAAAAGGAATATGATTAGAAGCAAATTTATACCTTTCTCTTTCACCTTTATTACCTTCTTGAGGAGGTGAATTGAATGAAGAAGTCGCTCCCTTTGGAACACCATCAACCTCTTCAAGGCTTTCATAGTTTCCACAACTCTCTGGTTCAAGTGTATGCTTCTGAACACCTTCATCCTGAAAATTATGTTTCAAGCTATTGCATTCCTCCTAAATGCAACCTTTACACTCTTGAGGTAGAGGACGTGAAATGAAACTCCTTCTTGGAACTATTTCAATGGCCTTCATGGCAGCTTTGGGACTTTCTCCATAAGATTGTCCATAGCCAAGACCCAAATACTTAGGCCTTTCCTCAACTACTATTGGCTCAACAATACCCTGTGCATGTTTACCCAAGCCCTTTCCTTCATAGCCCATCTTGGACATTAACTTGGAACCTATGACTCTAATATGTTTTTCAAAAGAACCAATATACGCATTCTTAGAAGAATTTGAAGACAAACAGGAATGGTTTACCTCTTCTTCAAGCTGATACTTGACTAAGGCTTCTTTGGCAACAAACAGTTGTGTCTCCAACCCATGCATCCTTTCCAAGTTCATATTTGCAATATGAATTTGCCTCCCCATTTCCTGCAATTTGTCAAAAATCAATTGCTTCTCTTCCTCCACAGAATTCAACTGCTCTCTAGGTGTGCTGCTCTTCCTTCCATCCTCATACATTTCTCTCACCTTGTCCATCATGGTGAACAAGTCTTGCTTCATGTCTCCATCAAAGAATATTTTGATGAAGGAGGAATTTGAGGACTCACTTATAGAAGTAATTATGCAATGAACAAAAGAACTTCAAACAAGACTAACAAAGAACTTATCCAAGCAACCTTTTGCAACAAACCTCTTGTGCTTCAAGGATTGCTTTGAGGTCCTTTGGGATAAAAAGCATGCCTTCACCCCTTCTTCCTTTTTATCCTTCCTAGACTGAGCTATCAATAGCTTTCCCTTCACCTCTTCAAACTCAAACAATATTCAGTCTGCAAACAAGCATACAATCAATTAGACAATCAATCCTTGAGTACCCAAACACCTTTCTGACAAGCAATCCTTTACTCTATCAATCAAGCATTCTGATTTGACACCACTTGCTCTGGTATAACCAGCTTTGATATCACCTTCCTGAAGGTGGGGTTAATCAATCTGAGGCTCCAATACCACCTAAACTGAAAATGGGGCACTAAAGGCTTCTTGTCAGCTTACAGAAACCTCTCCCACTTCCAAAGCTTAAATATTCCCAAGACCTTATGATTAACCAATTGCGGAATTAATAATGCTTGAAAATAGGTGTATGCTTATGTTTGTTTTTAACTGTCAAGTGCTTTAAGTTTTGTTTATTATGTTGATATTTAAATACATGTGACAATAAATAATGCAGCAAAGAAACAAACACAAATAACAACAATATTAATATGGAGTTCACCCAAAACTCTTGGGCTACGTCTCCTTGAGTTCTAGTTAACTCAACTAGGCTCTCTGGGATTATGGCATAAATTATTTTTCAAGCTCCATGCTCAACTCCATTGGTTTACACAGAAACAATGGGCTTAGAATACCATCTTATCCCTTTGGCTATCCATACTCTGTAGATAGATCTAGGCTTCTCTGGACTAGACTCCTTCAATTAGCACTCTGAGCTATATCACTCTAGCTTGCACCAACTGCCTCAAAATTCTCTCATTGTCTCTGGAATGCCTTCTTCTATCTTCAACACACTCTGAACACTAGCAACAGTTGGATCATCTGATCTCTTTGTTGTCCTCTTGGCTCTGGCTCTCGCTCTCGCTTTTGGCTCTTACGAGCTTCTCTTGACCTCTGCATGCCTCTGTATTTCGCTTGACCTCCAAGCGACTCTTAGCATCCTTGCAGCGACCTTTAGCAACTTTTCGCTGTTGTCAATTGAGCTCTCTGGTTCACTCGACCTCCAAGTGATTCCAAAACTCTTTGCGCTCTCTCAGCCCCTGCGTTCTCTCAGCCTCTGCGTGCATATCTTGAGCTCTCTGTCAAGCACCCCTTGTTAGTCATTCTCTTTGTGTTTTTTGAGGAATCCTTCGACTTTGCAGATCCCCCAACCGTTCCTCTATCTCTCATCATGACGAATCATTCCCTCGTGGCCCTTCAGCTCTTCGACTGGCCCTCTAGCTCACTAGCTCTGTGTCTGGCCATATGGCTCTGTGGCTCTATGTCTGGCCATATGGCTCTATGGCTCTATGGCTCTCTCCCCTTCCTGCATCATTGTTACAAACACCTGCTTACAGTGTGGCAAAGAGAATGGGACAGTTACAAAGGAAATACACAGGTGGCCTCTTTCCAAGACAAAATCAGCGAAAAAAACATATTTCAAATACACAAAGGATATACATGGAAATACATGATTGAGCGCAAAATCCAGACTTCAAAATCGATGAAATCGCACTCATAATCCCTATCGGGTCCACCTTCCATCAGCATATCACAATCACATCATCGCATGGCCAAAACCCAACTACATAGGAATACACAGAAATCTCGAATTCTCGGATTTCAAAACTTATGAAATCGGGTCTATATATACATCTGGTCTGGACCTTTATCGACATATCGCTATAGCAATCGCGTTGGCCCTGGCACCGGGGATCGCCGATCAGTGATCGCTAATTTAATATGGACCATGATCTGCTCCTTGATCGGACGGTCGATATCACATATCATTGTCACAACGTCCCTTTGTATCGGGGATCACCAATCTCCTGACCGTCAATTAAATCTGGACCATTGATCTCTTTTCTCGATCCAACGGATGTCGTGCAATCATAGATTGGCCCACCGCTTTATCGCATATCACATTTGTAACAGACTAGGGATTCTTCCTTTGGCTATGGACTACGCTGACGCCGATCCGCCAATCTGATAATCGGCAATCTCAATGTCGCATAGTCTGGGGTCTCAATATCGCATACAGCCTACCTCCAATTGCGATATGTTGGGGATCGCTGATTGGGGGTCCCTTCTGCCTTAGCCTTAAATCCACCCTTTGAACCTTTTGTGATGTGATTTCCCATATAAGGCCTTTTATGCCATTTTTAGAAGAAATGCCTCCTTTTTCAAAAGACAAAGGCAATCTTCCTTTTGCGATAACTTCATCATCCGAAGTCCATTTTAGTCCATTCAAATTGCATCAAATTCAAAATCAAAATATCTATGCAATGGGACTATTTCTAGGAGAATCCCTTGACTTTCATTTGAACACTTTAGACTTAGAAGTCTATCCAAGATCCATTTTGGATCATTTACTCAATGAACCTATGACATATCATGTGCATTCATGGCATACTAAACAATACACTTAATTTGAAAACATATTAGAAAATACCTATAAAAAACACATTAATTAATCATGTACCAATACGAACCCAAAACATTTTCCCAATTTAAAAAACCCCTACTCTCACTAGATATTGTAGGTATCATTTTCTTCATTAACATTTTTTATACCCCATTATACATTTTCCTTAACTTTGAGCTCCATTTTTTATACCTGCCAATAGAAAAACCCTTTACCCCCTATTATATGCTCAATATATTATGTTATTGTTTCCTCAGTTTATATCCCCCAGCATGAATGCATGTGGTATGGTATTTCTACCCCAATGAAGCCTCTGCGCGATGAACTCACATCAACATCATTTATCCAATATACAAATTGCTCTACAAAAGTATTGATTCCTGATTTGTGGATGATTTGTTTAGAATCTATGATTAACCTTTTATTTCCATGGGTATCATTTATGAAACTTACATATTGATCTTCATAAATATTGATACTTGATACTTCACTGATATCTTCAACATTTATGATTAGCCATTGTTTTTTTTTACGCATGTTGACATTGTTTGCTCTTTTCTCTAATTTCTGCAAACAAGTTTCGGTATCCAATTCTTTTCAAGTGTGTGCAAAATAGGCCCTCTTCATCAAAATTTGTAATTTCTTTAGCTTTATTTAATTTAAAAACGTTCAAGGTCTATGTGATCTCGATAACATGGGAAACAATTTTTACTTTGATTTCTCTAATAGTAAATGATAAAGAAATGAACTTTTTTGTCCTTTTTTCTTCAAATATATCTAGCGAGTCAAGGTATTTCCTACAGACTTTAGCAACAAAATACCTATCTGTAACAAATTTTGGCAATAGCAATGGCTTACCTTGAATTCCATATATTCGAGTTAGTGTATTGCTTTCTATTTATTGATGCATACCTTTTACCCATAGGAAAACTTGTGTGTGTCACGATATATGATGAGG
The DNA here is from genome assembly GCA_000404065.3 of Pinus taeda. Lineage (NCBI taxonomy): Eukaryota > Viridiplantae > Streptophyta > Pinopsida > Pinales > Pinaceae > Pinus > Pinus taeda. The sequence continues at coordinate 38,793 of APFE030510885.1, forward strand.
TTCTTTTCCAATTATCATATAGTTGATTTTCCTCACAAAAACATCTTGCATTAGACAAAAAATTAAATAAGTGTTTTTCTTCCACATTATAGGATACCAAAATTGCGTGGCTTCTTGATTCACATTGAATATAGGATTACATAGCAAACCACTAAAATTATCACTTGAAATCAAATTTATTATGAGTTACACCATCATGAAGAACGTTTCGGTTTTGTATCAATTGGTTAGCTGAAAAGCTAATTCATTAGAAATGCTTACATTGGACCCCAATCATTTTTCTTGCATTGAAGATTTTTTCTCCAAGTTCAAGACCCTTAGACTTCTCTTGGAAGGTGTTAAGGTTAAGAAAGAAGATAGTGCCCTTATCTATTGCATTCTTACTAAGTTGGGACCAGCATACTCTGTGTTTGTTTCCACCTTCCATTCTA